>JAQGBH010007598.1:0-10779 GCA_034698265.1 Sminthurinus aureus | reverse complement strand
AATTAAAAATTAGTTCCATTTGATTACATGTATTATGAATTTGAATTGAAACTCAGCATGAAAAAAGTTTTGAGCCAACCCGCGTATTTTACCATAAGAAATTGAATTCATGTACATATTTAAAGAACATGTCTTTATATCGTTATTTTTCACAAGTTCAAATAACGTTTTTGAAAAACCTAAATTTCCCCACTTTTTAAGTCTTGCCAAAAACATATTTTTGGATAACGAAAAAATCACGTTTTAAAAACGTTACCGAAGTTCATCACCATTTTGTAACCAATATTTAACGTTACTTTTCTAATTCATGGTATTAGGGAAATAGTTAATTGTAGCGTAAAATTGCTAATTTTAGTCGAAAATTAAGGGTTTTCGACAAAATGTAACCTTGTTTTAGTAAAAAAAATTTACTGAAAAATAATTGAGTTGAATTGAATTGCATTGAGTTGAATTTTTTTTAGTTGAGTTGAGTTGAATTGAATTTTTAACTCAACAAATTGAGTTGAATTGAGTTGAGTTGAATTGAATTGACAACCAAAGTTGCAAGTCTGACACAGAGTAGAATATTTAATCTACAACAAGATACTTAAATACAAATACAGAGTAAGTATGAGACAGAAAAAACGATGTACCATATAAACTATAGTAAAAGGCAAAACGATCATCCAATTAAAATTTAATTAAAATCAAAAGTCAAATTATTGTGTAGAGTGTAAAATGCAGAATAGCTGTAAATGTCAAAAAATGCTATCAATGTAAAGCATGTTTCATGTTTCATTCATTCGTACACACAAGAATTTGATCCCGTTGCTCCCGTACCATGTACGTCCATATATTCTTACGGGCCCGTTTATTTATATTCATGTACATATGCTTACAAATGTAAGCGGCTTATGGAATACGAGCAGAAAAAGCATTAAGTGGGTAGGAGTTAAGTAGGTATGACATCTAATAAATAAACTGGTAACAGCTAGTTCATGATTCATTATGTCTCATTTTTCTCACCCTTTTTCACGTCTGACCCCCCTCCATCCCCCTCCCACACTTGTCCACTCTCAAACAAGAAATAAATTATAATAGCAAGGAAATATGTGTACAATGTACAAGGGAACAATTTTATTTCATCCATACATACAGATAGTATTTAGTGTTTTTTGTAAGCAAAAAGTAAAATACATGTAAATACAAAATATTATGTAGACAGTAGACATAACACTCAATATTTAGTCGATAAATATTAAATATAATGGTAATAAATTGGTACAATTAACAATAATAATAATTCTCTTGACACTAAAAAAAGCTCAATAAAAACAATAGATTTTTCTTGGAAAAGTATAATATAACAAAATATTTTTTATTACATATTACGCATTGCAGCATTTTGTAATTTTTCTCTCATTTATTTATAATTTACAGGGCATGTCAAATGTCTCATGTTGGTGTATTGGCTTGACGAGAGGATGGAATTCCATTAGCTGAGGCTGAGGGTCCGCTCATATCTCTAAATACTACACCTGCTAAATGATCTATTATTTTCTTTTGTAAATTCATCTTCCACATGAGAAATCCTATTCCGCCCAACAGACCCACAACAATCAGCGTTGTCATGGTGATACTTACAGCGCCCCATGACGATGATGGAACTATAATTCATTAACAATTCATTTATTTTATTTTTATCTGGAATCATGGAATTGGAAATAATAAATAGATAAAATAAATAAGAAAAAGAGTAAACATACCATCCACATTTATCCTTATTAGTTTTTCGATTCGACCCGCGACGTTTCCAGCGATGCATTTATATTCTCCTTGGATTCCATGAGACACTCGCTTGAATTTGACGTAGGATGTTCCATTTTGTCTTCGAACGGTTGTGTTTGTGTCATTTAGGAGAATCTAGAACAACAAAGGAATTCAATCAATTTTGAAATTTTCTTGTCAACTAATTATCTAGAAGTTAATTTTTTCAAATCTCAAGTCTATTCTTCTTTGGCTCACTCGATTATTTTTCCTCCATCGGATGAGAGGCGTCGGTTTTCCAGCCTCTACGACACAATATATCGACTTGTTTGTTTGATTCAGTGACCAATACAAGTCTTCAATCACTGGGCCTTTCAAAATCGGTGCAGATGAGGCTGCGTACAAAGTTTTTAACATTAATTGTCTACAGTTTACTTTGTTCATGATTATAAATGTAATTTAGCTAAAAAAAGAATTTAAATCACATTTTTTTTATTTGAAATTGTTTACGGGTAATGTTAAGGTTGTAAGTTGTGTTAAAAAACTCGGTTGTGTTCCAAACTGGGGCAAAACAAGTCAAACTTTCCATTTCAATATCTGCTTGGAATTTAATTGTGTGCATCATTTCGCTTCGGTGATAGTTCCCTTGATACGCCGTGTATGATTCTATATTTTCCATTATACATAATACACAATCGTTATACATTATGCATTATGTAATCCACGTTTAATATTTTTTTCATTTTGTTTAAAAAATAACAAGATGGAAATAAAATAATAACCATTTAAAAACTGGATAGTTCCATTTTTCCACTTGAGTGCCCAGTGAATGCCCTCGCCAAAGTAGTAGTAAGATGTATCACAGGAGATTATTACCGTCTTTTAAAAAAGGGGGAGAAAAAAATACTTTAGAAATGTTTCACATTTTTCAAAGATCTGTTTTAGAAATGACATAATTTTACAGAGAAATAAAATTACCATGTTGGAGTAAATTTTCCCACTTGCCGGTCTCAAATGAGGTTCGATTGTCAAAAGTTTCGTTGGGTCTGCACGAGACCAATTGAAATAAACTGGATTTGTGTCATTGATGTGTTCATTTTTGCTGAAGCCAGAGAAAAAATGTCTAACAATATCAATTCCATCTCCTTTGCATCGGAAAACGCCAGAATCTCGATAATATATACGATCAACTGCATATGTTCCAAAGTTCATAGAAAAGAGGACTTTATCTTTAGTAAACCAGTACACATATTACACTTGCACAGGATATAAAAATATTTGAACTTTAATTTTACTTGTTCACCTGTACAACTGGAATTTCGAAATTTGATGCCGTTGTTGCCACCCTGGGTAAAATAAAAATAAAATGAAAAATAATGTATTAGTGGTGAATAATTGAAACAGCTAAATAGTGAAAATGGACTGAAAATTGAAAATAGTGCACTCTTAGCAGTTGTATAAAATCGGGGTTCTAATGAATCTAAGTCTTGATTTTCCAATTTTCCAGCGTACACTGCATTCAGGAAAAAGGTACAAGTAGAAAAAAATTTCTTCAATTTGCTGTACAGTCGCGGCAGCGATGTGTACCAGATTAGCATCATTGTTTTGCCAATTTCAAGTCAGGTCAAGGGATCCATCCCTGCTCCATGCGTTATATTTTTGCCCTGTTTTAGGCCTATTTTATTGCCCTTTTTGACAAGACACGTTATTTTTGCGAGCATATGATAATTTTTTCATGACTAACTAGCAAAAAAAGTCTGAAATCAGAAATCATTAATTTTTACGTTTTTACCAACTGCTGAGAGTGCGTTGTAAAATCATCAATAGAATTGGAATTCTGTTCACTTATTTCTAAAATAAATTTTACAGTGAGGACAGAAAACTCCTTGAGTTTGCAAGTTATGGCGTCTTCGCAAAAGACATTCCGCAGATTTGGTGGTTTTGAACTACTGGAGCAACACTTGATCTGTCTATTGATTGGATCGTAGGTGAACGAGGCATTTCCATCCACATAATTATTTATCTTGTACTTGGTTTCAATTCCTAAACCAACATAATAGATCAACTTGTCATTACCATTGATTACATTTGTTGAAAATAGCATGTGTTTTACATCATGTTTCTAATTTCTGACCTGGAAGTGCGGTCATCAGTACAAAATCCTCATCATCGTCTCCTCCCAAAACTGCACATTTGTAACTACCATATGGTGAGTCATATTGTTCCAGATTTAGTGAGAAACCAATTTGTGGGTCATATTTTATGTATGGGCTAGCTGGTTCTTCAACAAAATCACCTGCCGTCTGCTTAGACAAAATAACCTCGACGTCCGGTGACGAGACCACACATGGAAGAATCAAAGTTTTATTATCGTCAGATTTGATCGTTAGTGTCTTTCCCGCATGCACTAAGTATGGCGGTGAGTTACCTATAGAAAACAAGAATAATTTTATGTTTGGTTGACCTAAAAAATTCAAAATTCAAAAATATTAATTGACAGAAAAAATATTACCGAGCCAATAGATGAAAATATCATTTTTTATTTTAGACGACGATGTTTTTTGACAGCTGTAAGCTCCAGTCATGTGATTAGTATCTGAATACATTTCCATAACGGATGAGAATTTAAATGTTTTTGGTTCGTACACACTGTCCGCATAGCGATAAGTTTTTACTCGAATGTTGTACATTTCCATCCGCTGTTCAATCAAAATTAAAATTTTATCATCGTATTTTGATTTATAAGGATTTATTCAGTTTTGATACTTTAAATGATTTCTTTACGTTTGTAAATATTTACATCAAAATGGTTGAAAACCCATTGAACTGGGTATGAAGAGGAATTGCAGACGACTGCGAGAGCCATCAAATGCTGTGAAACTGTTTTTTTTTAAAAAGAACACAATTTAACATTTTAAGCTATATGTCAAATACGGCTACCTTTTTTTTGTGTACATAAATATTTAATATATTTAATATTTACCTGTAAAAATCGTCTCCCGTTCTCCATCTTGAGTTTTGATAGCGTCCGCTGTTCAAATCAAAATTAAAATCTCATGATCATGTTTTGATTTATTTTATTTTCGGATTCAATTTTGATACTTTAAATGATTTCTTTATGTTTGTAAATATTTACTCGTCAAATTATCAAACTCCCAGTCTTGACTTTCTGCCGTCATCCATTTTAGGACACTCACTTTCGGATACTCTTGAATTGCCCATGAACACGAAACAATACACAAAAATACACTTGAAACTATCACAAAAACATCACTAACATTTTTATTCTTATCTCTCTGATTAATCACGAATCTTGGAGAGAAAAATTGAGAAATTTTCATATTGAACTCTTTGGGTTTTCTTTTTTGATTTGGCTTGTATTTTCCATATAGAAGCTTTAAAATTTACAACAGCAAAAACTATAAAAAGTAATCAATGTTCAATATATTCAATACTAAACAAAAATAGCACAGTCAAATTCACATTGTAGATTATGTATTGAAGAAAACGAGAAAAAAAATTAAATCCACACTGTTTTGTTTTTATATATTTTAATTTAAGGATTTTAAACTTGAGATTTGAGCTGGAAAAACGTAAGCAGCACCAAAACCAACTGATGAGGGTGATATTGACATGAGCATAGTGGCAAAATAATAGTAATAATAAAATAATAATAATGATAATAATGATCCAGATGACGGAGATGATGTGTGGATAATAATATTATTACTGTTTTGATTATTATTGAGTAGAAACTTTCCCAATCCTCATTAATTCAGTCCAGTTTATTTATTTTATTTACCTATTTTAACACTGACTTGCTCCTCTCTGTGTTTTGTGCTTTGTGCTGTACTTGCTAACTAGATAATAGATAATGGATAAATGAATGCAAATAGAAATAATAATGATGATGATGATTGTAGTAAAAAATTCTCGTATAAAATCACTACAAAGCTAAAAACTGTTGTAGAAACTAGAGACTAGAGTCATCAACGCCAAAGTGAATAGTATTATTTATATTCAAGTACGTTTTAACGTTGAAATTTAAAGTAGAAATGGATGGATATAAAAAAAAGGAAAAAAAGACGGAAAAGATCATCTGTCCCATTCAACATTTAACATTCAAAAATTCAGATCACACAGAAATGGAGAGAGAGAGTGCAGTGTCATTTTGCAAACAATGTTTGAGTTTGAGTGAGTGGACGACATGATTGTGAATTGTGAATTTTGAGCTTGTTGAAAAACTGTTATTGTTGTGAGTTCCAAGTTCCAACAACTTTTACAGATCTGCAGGATATTTTGAACATTGAACATAATCATGCCGACTGACCCAATGCAAACTACAACACATAATACAAAACACAAAATAGTCCAGATTCACACAAAGGTAACTTATTGTTGGTTTGAGCTTTGAGCTTTGAGTATGATGCATAATATGAACCATGTGAGTAGATTTTAGATTTCACTCACATGTGTTAGGTTATTTTGATATAAAATGCATGCACATTTGATTTGAGGGTAAACTGAGGAATTTTTAGAGAAAATCGACAACCGGAAGTCTGAACAATGGATCATTCTGCATCTGTTCCATAGTTGCGTGACTCTTTTGACTTTTCAGTCTACTATATTGATATAGTATATGTACTATGTACCAACAAGCATTTTCCATTTACAATTTACACGTATTATATTTTTACTGTTCATTCTCTCACATCAAGTTTTTATGTTCTTCATCCTTCATTCTTCATGATCAGTGATTCTCTCTATTCGTTTGACTTGGTTTGAACTTAAAAGAGTGAAGCGTGTTTTATTAATAGTGCACGTAGCTCGTAGCTCTCGTAGTTGGTGGCATGTTTTACATAATTGTATTCAAATTTTTACATCATTCATACATTGAAAAATCAATGATAAAAAAGCATTCAAAATAAATTAGCATAGTAATAATAATAATAATTATTATTATTACTTTTCAAAAGTTACTCATTCAGATTGAATAACTTTAATCTTTGCGTTTCAAGTATGAAAAAGTAGTGGATTTAAGGTTTAAATACAGTTTCTTCCTTCTGTACAGAATACAGAACTGCTATTATTATGTGTTATGTGCACTGTTCACTCTGCACTCTTTATATTTAGTTTGAGAATTATCTACTATAAGAATCAAAAAGAGTTATTATGTTGAAAATGGAAGAGATAAGCCGTCAAAAAATGCGTGGTAAAATTTTCAATTTCTCATTTCTCACCCATTTGTTCTCATGCAAATGGGGAATTAAAACACTTGTGATTTGTGATAATAGTTATTATTGCATTTCCTACATTTTAAATGTTAAAAGGGAAAATGGAAATGCGGAATGAGAGATGCAATATCCAATGTGTTATCATTTATCATCTATCATTTATGATTGGAAACAACTGTAAAATGATAAAATGCTAAAATGTACGTGTAATGATTGTTCTTATGAGTTAGGAGTTGGATAATGGATCAGCGTCATACATAAGTCATAATATTCACATAATAATAATAATATTGTACATAATGATGCCTGACAATTACTTAAGTACTTAAAATGACATAATAAAGTGTAGATAAAAAATAGGAACCCTGGAGCTTCAAGATGAAGATAGTCTCATTTGTCATTCGCATATATCTATTTATATACCTGCCCTACACTATAATATATCTACACTATACATAATTGACAATATATAGCATAAGTACATGCTAGAATAGAAGAAGAAAAGTCACTTTGATCCTCGCTCACTCACTCACTCGCTTGTACAACGTTCAACTCTTCAAACGTGATGGTTATTAGTGATTAGAAAGTTAAATTCAATTCAATTCAAACAGGACAAAAGTGAGTGCTGTATTATGTATGATGTATTATTTCTGTCCCATCCCTTTCCTTTGTACTTACTCTCATATCTGCTCTAGACTCTAGAGAGTTTCGACTTCTTGGTCTTTGGTTACATTCTATATTCTATAATTTTAAGTATCTTGCACTTTTATTCAATTTGAGACTTGAGACTTGAGATTTGAGCCAATGGGGTGGAAAATGAGAAGAAATAAAAAGAGGAATGAAAAGTGAAATCTCAAAGGCTCAGAGTCTCGAATCTCCGAAAAGAACAGGAGCAAAATTTGTTCTCTGCTCAAATTATTAATCTTTATCCTGCAATTAATAATTATGCACAGCATTTTATTTTTTTAGGGTAAATAAAATCAAGTAAAAGCAATTTGTGCAAAATGTTCATCTGTAAATATTTTGCACAAGAAAAATAAAAGACAAGGAAATTTCAAGTACATGAGACATACGTAAAACCCATTTGAAATTATGTTAAATTTTCAACCAATGTTCAACCCTCAACCAGTAAAATGGGCAATGGACGTATTATGATGATGAATATGGAGCTTTACATTTTACATGAATTTTGCAACAGTTGCAAAACATGGTCACTCATTAGCACTTGACAGGTTAGCTCTAAGGTTTTGCGTATTGTGTATTGTGTATTCATCACTGTCTTATTTATATCTCATGATACACTATTATGTTCTATCTATTACAATTTACAATTTACAATTCAAGTTAATGAAAATTCCATGTTTAATGCATTCACACAATTCGCAATCCACAATTCATAGCACAAAAATATGAATATGAATATGATTCTGCCTGTTACATGATACCTGAGTTTGAATAACGATCTTGTATTTACCATTTACCATTTTCAACTTACTACTCACTATTTACGCACATACACAAATATCAAATATGTAATATTATAAATGATAACACTTGTTATTATGGGCATAATATTATTTATGAAATGAAAGGGAAAGAGAACTTTAATCATTCCTCTGTTACTAAATGTATATATGCTATATTATTATGTATTATGTACATATCATAGTCTTTTGTGTAGTACACGTATAGATGTATAGATGTGCAAAAACCTTTTTCATTTTACAAATCTGTTCATCTCATCATGTACAATGTACAGTACACACTACACACTACAAACAAGACACAATCTTTTTCTCTTGTACTCTTTTCTTTTTGCACGAGCAGAATCAAGAATCTACCTCACTTGGAAATTGTAAATGAGTGTTCGTAGCTCGTAGTTCGTTGTGTGTAGTCTGTATTTTGTACGTAGTTTGTAGAGGTAGAATGTATCATGTATTTTTCTTGTAGGTAGAATGTAGAATATTATGCAGTATCACCTTTCTACTAACGACTATCTGGTATCTCCATTCTGCATTATGCATGTCTCTCAGAGTTTGTATGTGTATGTGCATATTTACGCTTCATTTTCTATCTCTTCCCTTTTTGTACATACCTAGTACATAGGACGTACGTCCTACGTCGTCAAGTATGTATGTAGAAAATATGTACTATATGTAATAAATATAATATGCATGTTTTCATTATACATTATTTCCTATGGGAAAGTTTCTTCTTGTTATTATTGTTCACTTGCAATCTCAATCTCTGAATGTTGTGTGTTGTGTATTTTGTGTTGCGAGTTGTGTGATGTGAGTTTTATGTTTCATCTAAATTCTAAATATTATTATTTCTTCAACTTGTCTTTGAGTTTTCGAGTCTCAAGTCTAAAGTCTAAAGTGTACATATCATGAGAATTTAGAATTTATCAAGGAAATTAGTCTACATATTGTTTATCCTAGTTGTTTTTGTTTTACTTTCCTCTTCGCTTTAACTTGTGACTTGAGACCACTTCAATTTTCAATTCAAAATCTAAAATCTGTGATAAAAGTGGATAATATAATATCAGCAATAAAATAGGAATAAAAATAGTGGAGAGTGGACATTGGACATAACTAATAATTTTGGTTCCATGCGTTTGTTGTCAGTTGTGTATTGTGTTTATTGTGTAGTGTGGTTTGCATTGTAATTTCATGTTGTATCTGCCAGTGACAAATTGAAGAGTTGAATTTTTTTCATTTGTGTATTTTGTATTTTGTAACATTTGAATTCATTCGACTTTGACTTGTTCATCCGCGACCTTCCTTCGTTCTTCAGCCTCTTCTCTATTCATCCTAAATAGTTCTAAATTATATTTAGTGATTTTCATTTTTCTACTTTTCGTGTTTGCCTATTGTCTATTTGACGTGTTTATAAAAGATAAAAATATAGAGTGAAAAGTGCCCAAGGGAAAAACTGCCTATTGAATGAGTATTGTTTAAAAAATCAAATTGTGGATTTGAAATTTGAAAGAATCGACAGGTGAGATCAAATCGTAAAAAACATTATTCTTGCTTTTGTTTTAATTATTATCAAAGTTATGAAATTTCAAAAAGTGTAGGAATAAGAAACAGTTTTGAGTTTTGAGTTTCGAGTTTTGACAGATAAATAATAAGCTAGTTATAATTAGTGTGATTTAAATGTTTGTACTTTTTGGTTTAAGTATATTATTCTTGATGTTGGTCTCAACATGAAGAAATATTATACTACGTTTTGTAGCATTGTCAATTGTCAATGTCTGGCGTCTGGCGTAGCTCAGCAGGCACACAAAGAGAGAGAGAGAGATTTTCCGACATTTCAATTATCAATGTTAGTTCGTGTTTAGATTTCTAATTGTTTTAGTTCCTTCTGCGTAATTAACAACGTAGATAATAGATATAACAAGCTTCTCAAATCTCAAATGTATTCAACGTTGAATATTGACATTGAAGAGCAACAGTTGACAGTAATAAATAATAAATAGCATGAACAATGAACAGTGAACAGGGAACAAGAAAACAGCAGATTTAGATTAAGGAGAAAATACAAACTTGTTGCGAATACTGAATACATTCACACTAATCATGCTAATGGCTGAACTCTGAAAATTGAGATTATGTGATGAGTGTTTGAATGTTGAGGTTTAGGTTTATTATTAAGAGGGCCCGTCTTAATTTTCCCTATTTAAATCATAAATACGATTCTTTGGTACACCTTGGAGCCGTGGCTGAACGGATCTTCATGATCAATATACCAAAAAATCGGTAAACAATGGGAGAATTTAGAGTGAAACATGTGAATT
>JAQGBH010007597.1:0-10783 GCA_034698265.1 Sminthurinus aureus | reverse complement strand
TTTTTTTCTGGAAAAGTAAGTAAAGATGAGGACGCTGAAGACGGTCAAAAGTAAGAGATACGAGTCCATTTTTATCGTCGGTTTTTCCAGTTGTCCAGTTGTCCGTGAGTAGTCAATTTACTTGCGATTGTAAGAGTTTTCAATTAAGGACAACAAGAAGAAAAAATAATGCGTCTACTAGTAATTTTTTCTCATAGTTAAATCATAAGCTCGGTGCACCAAACTAGAACTCACCTAAAATAAAATATTGAAGCTTAAAATGCATAAACATTAAACAATCAACCTCAATTCTCAAGTCGTAAAACAAGTGAATTAAATGGTGCCCATTTTACATTTCATAAATTACAAAGGCAACAAATTTTTTTACTGTCTTTTCCTTTTGTTGCACTTTTTCCTACTCGAGTTTTTATGAGTTTTTATTTGGATTTTGATTGGATTGGATTCAGAGGAATGTAAAATGTAAAGTGTAACAAGCACGCGCTACGCGCGAACTTGGCCCGCGGCGCATTTGCTGTTCAAACTAATAAGTCAAAAAAAAAGCAGCTCTCTCATGAACATTCTACACTAAAAGTTCGTCTACTTAAATCCTTCAAACAAAAACCATTCTCTCGCAAAAATCAACTGAAAAACCAAAACCTCCTGCCGAAAGGCCGCGAAAGGCTGTCACTTGGCCCGCGGCGCGTTTGCTGTTTCAACTAAGGACTCAATAAAAAACGGCTCTCTCAATAGCATTTTAAAAAAAAATTCGTTCACTTCATCCTAAAACTTGTCAAAAACATCCCGTGCAAAACCAAAACCTCCTGCCGACCCCAGAGGGCGTTTTTCGCCATTTTGACCAATTTAAAGTTGACAACTCGGTGTTGCTCATGTTTTTTCGAATTCAACACCCTCAAATTGACCTAAAACCGCTTATAGCCGATAAAAAGGCCTACTTTTGAAAATAACGTAGTAAATTATATAGAGGGTAGTTAAAAACTATAATAAAAAGCTGAATAATACTAGTGTAATTTGTAATTTGTAATAAGCATGATGAGATGGGATAAAAAAGGCTGCACGTGTCAGTTGTCATTTTGCGGATATCAGATATCAGAAATGGCTGCACTATCAGTATTTCCGTACGTTTCTATGCTTTTGCATTGACTGCATAAAAATATAATGACATGTAATTCTTACGACTGTCTAAGTTTACATGAAAAATATTTTATTATAACTCTTGACTTTTGTCTTTAGTTGAATGATTATTTCTAGAATCTAGAATCAAACATCAACAATCAAAAGATTCTACAAGAAATATTTTGATATAAAAATAGTTGAGAAGCAAAGGCAAACTATGCGGAAGCAGTCGTAGGTTTATCGTACATCGTATGCATGACAAAAGTGGATCATAGAGTATCAGAAACAGATATACATAAGTGACAGTTCAATATTATTCTTACCTTGAATCTCTTTGCAACTCCATAAGGTATTCCTGCAAATAAAATAAATAAAATACAAAGAGTCATCAAAAAGTTTAATTAGTCATTACTCGTGCTTTGTGTTCGTCCGATTTATTCATTTTTCATACCTTTTAAATTATGTTTATTGGTTTTTCTTTTACCCACAATAATTTTATTGTGAATAAAATATATTTTAGATGCATAAAGCCGGAATTTGTAAATATTAATATGAACATTTTTCTTGATCGTGATTCTTTAATCGTCATTCATCATGATGACATTTTTTAATTATTTCTAGAATCTAGAATCTAGAAGGACTTGAGACTTGATACTTGATTAAAAATCAGGATGAGCTTGGAGACAAAATAAAACATAAAATATGAAACATAATCTATAAAAGGTCACTGATTAATGATTACTGAAGCATCACCGTGGAAAACAGCGAAAGAATATTACAGATTACACATGGAGTAGTACAGTATTTTACCTTCAAATGCATAAATTCTACGCCCACCAACACTGTTCATGATATAGCCTTCAATAATTCCATGATTAATTTCAACCCGAGGCGCAGAGTCTTCATCGATGAAATCATCTATATCATCTAATGAGTTGTTTGCGACATTTCTCCCACGACGAATCCCGTCTGCACTACTGATTAGATCCCCAGAGGAAATTTCTGGACCGGGAAAATGAGCGGGACATGGAACTAGTGAACACAACACATTCACCAGAAATGTTGTCACGAGAATCATTTTAGAATCTGCAAACGAGAATCTAGAACCAGTAAAAAATTATTTATACTAGATCCTAGATCCCGACAAGTTTCACTATTCACTATATCAATTTTCACACTCGTGTATTTTTAGCTTATCGTTTATCGTAAAATCAATGAGGATTTTAATTAAAAGATTACTTCACACTTCACATTCATATAAGCCGATATCAAATATCAGACTTCGGATTTTGGGTACCACAAAAATCCCGTTTTTGACACGAGTTTAATTTAAAACTTCGTACCCTGATTTTATATTTCTATTTTGACAACCATACACAATTTTCACTTTTCACTAACAAAAATTCCTCTACCATTTTGCACATGACATACAGTGAATAGCATTAAAGTCAAAAACTTTGTATTTTGTATGTACAGATGAAATGGGTTTTCAGTTTTCAGTGTTTACAACAATAATTTGTTTGCTGAAGATAGTTTGTTATTTTTGTTCTGCTTCTCTATAATATTTCTTCTTTCTTGTACCCAAATCAAATGAAGTAAAGTGAATTTGGTCATTAAACTTTGTCAGTAACAACTTTCGAGCACCGTCAAGGCAAAAATAAATGTGTTCCTACATTTATTTGCTTCATTCACTTTACATTTCCATTTCCAATGGATCCTGTGTCTTATACATTTTAGCTCATATTCATATGCTTTTTACCTTTGTACCTCATACATTGTTATTGTATCACCCTCTTGCCTCTTCCACTCCACATGTTTACATTGATACGAAAGTAAAGCACAACGCCTGTGTACAGGCATTCAGCATCTTATACATATGTATCTTTGTATGTAAACATGCTTGAACGTTAAACGTTGCATGTCTGCAGCTTTTAGCAATTTTTCTTTGTTTTTCCATTCTATTTTGTGATTGTGTGATGCTCTGTGTTCTAGTATTTAGTATCACCATGCATCAAACTATGTACAATGTACATGCATTGTGCGTGCAGTACAAGTACATCTACCTATTCAACAATATTTATCCCTAATCTAAATTATGTGGCTAATCGTCCTCAGTCCAGTCCTTTACATTTATGTATGTAAAATTTAAAATGTGACTCTGAACTCTGAACATACATCGTACATCTTCCATCTTACGAGGAGCATTTATCATTTATCACATGTTTTCTAATTATTTTTATCTATTATTTCATGCTTTATATAATACCAACTTGTGATATCATAAGTCACCATTCACAATCCATTAAAAATTAAAAGTAACAAAAATACAAAAATGAGAAGAATGAAAATGAAACTTGTTGCAGTCGTTGGAATTCTTGATGCATCATTTCGTTTTCATCATTCTTGCAATAGGTAAAGGACAATCTAATTTTTCTAATTCGTAATTCATCTTTATCATAATCAAACATCAGACATCAGATTTTTATTTGTAGAAGTTGTCCTGTTCTGAAAAGTAAAAAAGTCGTAGGTATGTTGTGCATGAAAAGGAGAAAGAGGGAGCATAATTAATTTGTGATAATGAGATAAATACATAATTTAGTCAAACTCAAAACTCAAAGCATTAAAAAAAATAATATTCACAGTATAAAAAGCCATTACAGCTACAAGCTGTAGGCAAAGATGATTACTGATTACTGACTAATAACCTTCTACCACTTGTGTATTGTGTGTATGCAGATTATTTTTTCCTTTTTTTGATGTTTTGGGCGACATGAGTAACGTTTTCAGTTCTGAGTAATATGTAATATGCAAAGTGAAGCGTTTCTTTGTATAGACAGTTGACTGTACACTGTACACTGAATGCTCTTTTAGCTCCTTCTTTTAATTCTTGTCTCAAGTGCAAAAAAGTAGAGGATTCTTTTGAGTAACTTCATTTATTAATTATGAGCCGAGTGTCGTGCGCTTTCCGACTGCATAATATATAAGTGATGTATTACAGTAACACTACAGTGTTTTAACATTGTACTGATTTTGACAGAATGCAGACATATTGTGCACTGTGTCAAAGATGAAAAGATGCAGAATTTTTTGTTATGACGTGTGACATGTATGCACAATGCACAGTTTTTCTAGCATTCCAAATTTCAATGTAGAAAAATTACCCATTTACATACTGTACTCTGCTGTATTTCTGCCCCTGAATTTTTACATTTTTTTGTCTCGGACCTAAAAATGGAGTTATGTAATTTCCCATTTTGTGCATTCGTATTATTTATGTAATGATGAATGGCTTTGGCTAGCCGTAGTTGTAAAACGTAAAACACATGGAATTATGCATATTATGTTGTGCGTTTCAAGTGAATCTGTACTCTGTAGTCTGTAGTCAGTACATTATGTGTGGAGTGAGTTTGGAGTATGGAAAATGTGAAAGTGTTTCTGATATTGTCTGGTAATATAAACTCTTTTATAAAATACATACATACATGTTTCCACCTTGGATTTTTGCTCGCCCATTAATGAGTAACACTATGCTCAATTTTATGTTACATTATGAGTTATGAGTGCACAATATTTTTCTATGTGTGTTTTTACTTTTGGTTTTATGATACCATAAAATAATACCAATATTTTTCAAGTACCGCATCAAAAAATTTAAGGACACAATAAAAACTAAAATACATCCGACGCTTAGGTAAAGCAACAAGAAACAAGAAAAACAGGTGCGTGATAAAATGATCTAGAAAACAAAGTGACGGGTAAAACAAACAACAAACAAAATAATTTGAAGATGGATTGAATATTGAAAATGACAAGAAATTTCAAATAATGACCACTATTAAAATCTAGTTGAGTTCTATGTCCAGCAAAATACGACAAACATCAAGTATCAAGTCCCAAGAAATTCAGACCAGCAATAAGTACCATTTTAATTGCTATATTTCCAGAAAAAAATCAAGCTATTAATCTCATTGTCCTTCAAAACTAGAATTTTTTTCCTATTTCATGCTAGTTAAAAACGACAAGACGAAAAGTAAAAACTTCTACAGAAGAGAAAATCTAAAAACCAAAAGGCTTTGAACTTTGCCATGACATTCACAATTCGCAGCCAACAAAGTTCCTTTTCCATGTTTGCACGAATGTCTTTAAAAAATCTGGATTTTTTCCAGCAATTCCAGTCACTTTGAATTTTGAAACAAGTGGAAATTAATTACACTGTTTATGTTTTTGTAAGTTTAAGTATGTGCCAACCTGCAACTACCAGCTATCAAATGCATGAATTTACAATGTACAGTGTACACTTACACACTTTTGCAATGCTCTGAATAATGCTCACCATAAAAAATGTGAGCTTCAGTACACAGATCATCCTTGCTAAACAGTTGTAATATTTTTTGCCTCACTTCTTGTATAGTTATTTATTATACAATCCCAAATTCTATATATCTACAATGATACTCTGCATGGTATGGCCAGTTATTTGCAATTGAATTACATACAGAGCGTAAACAGTAAACAATCTGTTTCCTCGATTTGGAATTATTCGAGGTGATTCGGAAATGGACAGTGCTTTGGGGTGATGTGACCTTCCGTACACAAAAAAGTTGTACAGAGACCTATTATGGATCATGTATTATGCATTATGCATCATTTGGTTCAAAATGTAATTGTAAAATAATTCATCTTGTAAGCTGCAAAATATGTAATGTGTAATGCCATTATACATTCAAAACTCTATCTTACATTTACAACACAAGAGGAACATTTATGAAGTTTAAATTTCTTCCTTCTTGCTTTCCTGTCTAGTATACAGTATATCCGGTTTTGTAATTACAGTAGACTTTTATTTCCGTTTCTCAAAACTCTGGAGTCTGTGGAGTCTGAAGTCTCGAGTCTGGAGTTAGGAGCATCATAGGTAGTTAAAGTTGGCTAGAAAATATTGAATTTTGTTCATGGAGCATTGGGCATTGAGTTCTACAGATGGAAATGGGAAACTGTGGAAGCTGGAATTACTAATAAATTGACAAGACACTGAGCCTTTAAAATTTGAAACGATGTGTGTATTAATATTATTGTGAGGCTCAATGCAAAATGAAAAATATAACATTACAAATTTGTTCGCAGTGTGAGCTTCTTTTAACGGTTCGTTTTGTTATCAAAAACTTATATATATGCAAATATGAAATACAAACAGTAAACTGTAAACAGTAAACAATGCACTAAATCTTGCAAGAAGTGAGTTCTTGATAGTTTGCATTTCTCATTTACAATTCAAAATTCACAGAAAAATAATGCTAATAGAGACGAAATTTGTGAATCGATGAATTACTGTTCACTGTTTACAGTTCACACTCTACTCTAAACAGGTTTATGTTATTCTTACCATGAACTGTGCTGTGGAAGGCGGTAGTACAATATATATTATATATGTATGTATACATGCAAATTATTCTGATGTTTTAAGCATTCACAATTTGAAAACAAACTGGAGGTCATAAAACAAAAGAGCTATTACCTGCATCTCTTGTCATTTGTATATATTACTAGTACAGCAATTTATATGCTTTTCAATTTTCTAATAAGCAAATTCCTTAATAATTTGTCTTTTTTTGTCATGTACTGGTGACGGAATTCTAAAATGGTAGAATTGAATTTCTTCAAGTTTCAAACTGTCTCGACTCTCAATGGCTTTAGGTGTTTAGGTTTTAGCTGCTTTAAACATGCATTTTAAGATGTAAGTACCATTCTGTAGCTTCTAATCATAATCTTTGCTGGTTTAATCAAGTTTGAGAGATGAAAATTATTGATTAATGACTATAAAATTGGCATAGTTTAAAGTTTAAATTATTTAGTTTTTGAATGAAAAAAACGAGACAAGTTTGATTTTGGAATTTTTAGTCTCTTCGGCTCTTTGAGATTAAAAGTTGATTATAATAGCAACTATAATGATACAAGATACAAGTTGGAGCATGAAATAAGAAATTAAGGTCACTGTATACTCCGTAATTGATATTACGAACTACGACCTCTTTGGTTTGTGAAGAACCTAGTTTTTTAGTTAAGAGTTGTTGTTGTCTTTTTTTTAATGCAATGCAATGCTATTAGAGTAGTGTATAAAATGTAAAATGACAGATTAAATAATAAATGTGAAGAGCGAAGATTTCAAGACTCAAGAGTCAAGACATATCGTTTCTATTACATATCTATACACCATAAACACTACAAACTACAAACTAAATATTGTGTGTATTTTGTATTGACATGTGTTTGAAGGTCTGGGCCCCGTACTTTTTATACTACAAATTCACAACTCAGTATATTCGTATAGTTTCAATTAACAGGTTGCTGATATATACTTGCTCATAGTGGTCATGACTACACCGTATGTAATAATACGTAATATACAGACAGTATTATGTGACTACTCCATACTCTATAATCTATAATATGCTTTGATCAAGTCTAAACTCTGAATTTTGAATACATAAGCATTTTATAATTTATCGATTGTGAATTATAAATTGTGACTGTACATTGTACATATAGCTCAGATCTCAACTCTCAAATAACTTAAAATTGAAAGTTTCATTGCAGAGTTGTGCATTGTGCAGCATAGTACTGTACACTCTACACTGTAGTTTTGTTTTTCTCGTGTGCAACTCAAGTATAAAAGTATAAACAAATTCTTACCAGAATAAAAACAAAACAATAAAATACTGCGGATTGGAGGTATCAGATACATAGATTGAACGTAGAAAATGAGAGATGTAAGAAAAGTCAGCATTCAACATTGAAACAAATAAAGGATTTATTGAACTTTTGCAAATGACTTTAAAGCCCACATTATTGAATATTGAGTGACAGGATTTTGTATAGTTACAGCTACAAATTATAATATTTATGTATGCTGAATGTTGAATGCTGACAGTGTACTTTTTTCATCTATGTAAACAATTAGTGAAATGAATTGAATCTTGAATGAAAATTAATTCAGCAGATAGAAAAAGAGGCACAAATACACTTTACTCTCCAAGCTCCAAATGACTTGTCTGTTTGACTGTAATAAAAAAAAATGTTTGTAAGTGTAACTAATGCAAGAAATATTTAAGAGAGCAAATTTTCAATTATCTACGTTTGCAAAAAGTGGCAAGGAAAATTGTTATGTAAACAAAAATGAGAAAACTTCACGGATGTAATTAACAGTTCATGACACATAACACAAAGCAGAAAACAGAAAACACATGTACATGAAACGTCGTCACAGCTCCATTTTCATCACGATTCAGGATATAATTTAATGTAAACAATGTACAGTGCATAGTTCATTGAAAATAGAAACAAAAACTTTGCTGCGGTATCAATGACCAATGACATTTTTGTTTGCAAACTACCAACTTCAAACTATCAAACGGTTAATTATTCACTTAATACTCATTAATTTCCATGACTAATGACTAAACTGTATCGTTAATGTATTTGGTATTTGAGTTTGCTCTGTAGTTATTTTAATACTGTTAATAAATGTTCAGTTTTCGTTCTTCTTTCTTTAGTCTTCAGCATTGCCATTTTCAACGGTCGGTATTAAATCGAGCCAAATGGATAATGTAACTAATAAAACGGAGTTAAGAGTTGAGATCACATCACATTCAAATTAATCATAATGCAAATTCCTGCTTCTGAGATCGGACAAATGTTAAATGTCTAGTTTTCTAGTATAAGGTTTTTTTTAATACCCTCAATATTACACGACAACATCTTTACATTTGACATTTGACACACTTATTACAAAGTTAAAATCAAACAATTTGTAGGAGATGGTGGATTATGGTTTTTTATTTTGTAGTTTGTACAATTTTCAACTATGTATAAATTTATATCTATAATGTATGTACAATACATTACATTATTATAATAGATTTATGATAAAATTCCGTTCATATACAAAAAACAAGAAAATACGAGACACTGGAAAAATAACAACTAACAACAGTACAGATGACTTACCATACATACATCATTGATAAATCACTATAATATCTTATGTTAGATTACTCGTACATATAAACTAGAAAAAATAATACATATTTCACGCGTTGAAAATAGATGAATTATCAACATATAAAACCTATCTGTAATTTTAATATATAAATCTATACATATAAACTAAAAATATGTATAATAATTCTAAAGCTCCTCATGTTATGCCTATATACATAGATATTGTATTTTACATACTGTCTAAAGTCTAATCAGTTCTCAAATTCAATGATTTCCAGAATTTGATTCTATCAACAAACGGTTCTGGGATCATTTTAATATCATTATCAATTTGAAGAAATTGAATATTTGATGGATCGATAGACTTCCAAATTTTGATAAGTTCCCCAGTTTTTGTTGTGAGAAGGGGTTCCCCTTTGGATGCAAAGTTTGTAAATAAGCTGGTCATTAGTTGGCTGAGTTTCAACTCCGCTTCATCCTCACTTTGAAATCCATGGTAGAATTTTGTAGAGTTGAACATATAAAACAAGTCCTCTGTACAAAGGAAAAATAAAAGAATTGAAAATTACATATCATACTATACAAAAACATACAAGCTCACAGCTACTTTTAAATGTTTTAAATTTTAGTATTCAAATTACCTGCGTGTCCTGCACAGCAAAAATTCGCCATACAAGAAAAAGGAGAAAAAATATTTTGTTGTAGTCTTCAAAATAATAAAGGCGACTGCTCTTCCAATTTAAAAAAAATGAATGTTAAATGTTGGCAGTAAACTTTTTCAGTACCTGCTCCCCAGTCGTAAGTGTTGATTCCCATAAAATTCGCCACGTTATATTTTCCTCTGTATCGGAAAACGTAGGAATATGTCGGTGCTACTTTTGAATGGGCTTGAATGGCTTCGTGAAAATCATTGACAAATATTCGGTCAGAAAAGGGCTAAAAAGAGGTCAGAATTTAGATTTTAGCTTTTTACCATTTGGAAATAATAAATATACCATATAAAGATTAAAAACAGTTGAGTCGAAAACAGATTGTAGGTGAGTTGTGACGATTAATTGTTAATTACCTGACTTAATTGAGCAAATGATATATCTCTAATATTTGCTCTAGGAAAATAGTAATTTATAATTTTCTTTGTTGTTCTGTATGCTGATTCTGGATCCAAGTAGTTATACTCTAAAACTTTAGGGGCCAAGTTGGTAAAATTTAGCCGCAAGGCTGGCATTAGAAAATATCCGTAGACAGCTGAAAATAAAAATCAAAGCACACTGAGCTGTGAACACTGAACATTCTTGTTGTCCATTTAAAAAGTACGTGTTACAAAGGACATGGCAGGCAACTAATGTAAAATTGCCCCTTAGTAGAATTTTGTCCAAACCGCACTAAAAAGTTTCCTAAGGTCTTGTTGAACAATGTTTAAATTGGAAATTTTTTTGTGCACTCACTTCCCTGACCTCTAGAGGTCAGCAAAGGTCAAAACTACCCAAAATTCAAATGGGAGCATTTTTGAATTTTAGCGCCAAAAAAATCTTTGAATATTTTATCGTGAAAGAGCATAAAATGCTGACCATTTTTCATAAAACAAGTATCCCTGTATCTTTAACCCAGGGATACACGACTAATATCACATTTTGTGATAATTTTGTTTCTAATTTTTTTTGACCTACTAAATATT
>JAQGBH010007596.1:0-10784 GCA_034698265.1 Sminthurinus aureus | reverse complement strand
CAGCTACCTGAGCCATCGGATACGTATTCATTGAGAAATTATGTTGCCCGTCATGTGACGGGCGGTGTTTACTTGTTTATAATTATAGATATGTTATCCTATGAATGCATGTATGTGTACTATATCTTTTGTGTACATTGATTTGATCTTGATTCTTGATTATCCAGCATTACAAATCACAAAGATATTATTGACAATTTCCCTCGTTTTGTTGTCCAACAATTATATTACAGTGTGACACTTACGAATGGAGCGTTGAATGGATTAACTAAAGATGATCCAAGTTTTAGCATGGTTAACGATTCGGACGAAGAAGTACACTATGGATCAGAAGATGAAGATGATGAGAAACAATCATTGAACAATTGAGAGCAACAACCAACATAAACATAGAATCAGTGAAAACATTGTTGGAACTTGGAGCTGATGTTGTTGAACAACACATAGGCAGCGACAGCAATTAAGTAAAATTTTGTGATGTTTCATACATTTACATACATAATCATAATGTTATACTTTGCACTTTACATGCATATACATAATATGCGTCTATTGATGATGATTGTTGCGCATAAACAATGAACTGATTATTTCACTATATTATACATATTCAAATACACAAGACATTGTACATGGTACATATATACATAAAAGCAGACGTGTGCAGTGTATATTATCTGCCAATTGCCAATGCAATGATCAGTGTATGTATTGTCACTGAAAACAGTTCGAATGAAGGCAAGATGAACGAATCCGTCGTATAATTTAAACTAGAATTTGTTGAATAATCAGGGAGCCATATAAGTAGATAAGTCGTCATATACGTATGTGGCATGTCTATATATATACGTCTAAAATACTAGAAGGTACATGCTACTACTAATAATAATTATTGTTTACTAAATATTATGTAAGTGCTGACTTCCTGTATAGTTTTTGAGACTACTGGATCGGGATGACTTGTTATAAAAAAAGTCAGGTGCTCCACAATAAATTAAAAATTAACTAAACAAATAAAATGCCTTGTGCAGGGTAGGGCAGGATTGACTTTTTCTCGACTCGAGTTCTACTTCTCAAAAACTTATGTTATTATTTTATACTGTACGTAGCATGTATATATACATACATAAGAGTATATAAGGTATAAGTATTAAAATTATGAATAATTATGAATTATTATGAATTCTCATACCATACATAACATGATGATGTGCGACTGATTATATACCTGTTTCCTGTTTCTAATATTTACTATAGTGTATTCTAATACGAGTAGCATTTCTATTTTTTAGCATAGTGCTAGTATATAGGATGTAGTAACTATACTAAGCAACAATATACGACATGTCACATGTACATCATCAATTATACTAAAAGTAGTCCAAGTACAAAAATTGTTTCTGGATGTATCGTAGTTTTTTTTAAACGATCCAAAAAAGGGCCAAAGAATAAAAAAAGTTATCGGCTATCAGTTCTTAATTCTTGATATGGTTTTGTATTTTAATTAAGTGGTTTTAAAACCACTCACGTAACATAATCAGTTGATGAAACAAATATAATATATATATAATGCATGTATAATTTTACCGTTCTTTGTCGAAGGACATTATTTATACACACTACACACTATTAAATAATACATATGTCTTCTATTATATTAATTAAAAAGGCTTATATAGTGTACATTAAAATCAACAGAAAATATTGTAGACATAAAAATACTTTATATACACACAATATTAAATATATATTATTGTACTTCAAAAATAAATCAAACACATTCAGAGAGAATATTGCATTATCCGCATTCGGATATCAAGATAAAAATCGTCAACGGGTTTTGTATTTTGAATTATGCAGATTGAACTTTAATCACGTTTTCAGACACATTAGGTTTTTTAGATCTACATGTTTCATACAGTGCATCATTAAATACCTATATTTGTGAGATTGTATATTGTATATACATTGTGCATATTGATAATTCATAAAGCACGATATATCGTATCGTCTATGCATCAGTAATTCAACAAGGCAAGTAAATATATATATATATATATATAATATATAAGGCAATCCATTTTATGATTTTATAGCGTTTGGCATATTATTATGTTTCTTCAATTTTCAGTCTCCAAGTAAAAGCATTAAGCAGTAGACTCGTTCAGTTTGTCTACTTTTAGACGAATATTTTTAATTTCTTCAGGTCCAACTTCACAACATCCCCCTATCACATTTGCACCGGCTGATGCCCAGTCCTCTACATATTTGTCCACTGTCGGAATATCAAGTTTAACCCATCTATAAAAGATAAAAGGAAATAGTCAGAAATGGCATTGTTGTTGTACATTTGAAACTTTAAAATGGCATAATGTTATAATAATCAATTGAAAAATGAAAAGAACAATCCTATAGTTGATTGCTTACCCTTGTCCTTGAATCCAGTCATCCCCACTATTAGGGTAAACTATGATAAGAATCTCTCGTCCCTCTTCTTCCAACAAACGTTTTTTCAGCGGTACAACTTGATCCAAAAATGGACGAATATCCTGTGGTCGACAACAATTGATTCCAAAACCTTGCACTTGAGGATATTTTATTACAGTTTCAAATACAACTTTCATATCTTCGTTTCTAGGTGTTTTGGTTGAATCACCAGACTATATTACATTGAACAAAAATCAGAAATCTTTTATGTATATGTAAATTTTTGACGTACAAACAATTGTTCGGACTAATATTGTTTTCGGTTTGCCTTATTATTGAAAATTTGAAGCTAAAACTTCAGACCAGTAAACAGTAAACCGTACCTTGACTGAAAAGGAAATCCAAACTTTTGTCTCCGGAAAGTTAGTTTTGATTAATTCTAAAATAATTTGTGCCTCTTTCAATGATGGAATTGTTTCTGGTAAGAGGAAATCGGATCCTCCTTTGACTAATCCACGAATACGAGGTAAATGTAAGGCAATCAAGTCTTCTTCACTCACTTTGTCCATGTAGTCTCCCCTGTATTCAGATCCATCACATAAATAAGCACCATACGGACCTGTCAAAATACATAAATACAATGTAGATGCAATCGTTTGAGATTATAGATTGTGAGTTGTGAAAGTTCAGTTTCACATATGTGTACATAAATTCAGAAACGAATCTATTCTGTTCTTAAAATTCTTACCAATTGACCCAGCAATCAAAACGTTTTTCGGTGATTGCTCCACGGCCTGTCGAGCTAGTTGCACAGATGATGCCATCAGTTCTTCCCCTTCTTGCTCACTAAGATTCCATTGCTTAGAGAATCCTTGAGTTGTAGCTTGAAAAGTTGACGTCTCAATGATGTCCGCACCAGCTACAATACACAATATAAAATCACAATAACAAATCATACAAAACATGCAAATGGACCTACATATAAAATACATATAAAATATAAGACATGATATAAAAGTAAGAAATTAGAAATTGTCATGTATATGTACTTTATAATAATTCCAACAATAATATATTATCAACAAGCAAAATACTAACCTTCAACGTACGCCTTATGTGTCATCACAATTGCATCTTTATCGTCTCGTAAAGCACGGGCAGTCCACAAAGGATCATTGTGGACATTGAAGGATGAAATTTTATTCAATTCATTGGAAAAACCACCATCCAGAACTTGAAGTTTACCCATGACTAGTTCAAAACTTACTCTGTTTTTCTTGTTTCTTGATCCCAAACAAACGTCCTATTTGCTTTCCGTTGTGTATGTCTTTGTGGCTTCTATAAATAAAATAGGATATTATATTATATTATAGTAAAAGTTACATTTAAAAATAAGAGTACACAACTAATCTGCCAAGCATCCACACAGAGCGTGAAAAGTGATTCAAAGTTTTCTAAAAGCTCAATGTCACTATATGTATACAGGCAAATGATCTAATTCTAATCACAAAGATTTAAATGAATTAATTGTACATCCGATGAGAATACAACTGTAAATAATAAAATGTTATATTTTTTATGCTGCTTACTGTGCTATTTTTGCTAACCAGCAAAATGTCAAATCAAATGTACACACGGATACACTGCAAGCTGCAAATCAAAGTTTTAGGTGCATATAAAATATTATAATATAAAACATAAAGTCAGTATTTTTCCAGTTTCCAGTAAAGTGGACGTACAGTAGTTACACACACACCACACCACACACTAGAATAAACTATAATAATATAGGGAATATTTTTTGGAGAGTAGAGTTAGAGACGTTGAGACATTTGAATGAACACTTTTGTTTAGACATGAAGACACTCTGTGTACTGTTAACCGAAGAGATGTTAAATCCTAAGTAACAAAGTGTGTAATGTTTCATGTATAATTATATTTTATATTATGATTTGTACGATGATGTTTACTGCTTACTGACAGATTCAACTCTGAGCTCTGAACGATCCAAAAACCAAAAACTATGTTATACACACTTGCTTCTATTTATGAATTTCTTTGAAACTTTTCCTTGTATTATTAGATATAGTATACAGGAGGAACGCAGTAAAAACAGTTAACATCAGCAATTTTTGTCAAACTGCTGAAAATGTCTAAAGTCTAGACTGTCACTTCATTATCTGTGTTCTAATCTCTAGAGGAAAAAAAACGAAATTGTCACATACCATAGTTTTACGCTGTAGAATATCATAGAATTCTCTATTATGAAACTTAGAAATCATAAGGACCGGGACAGTGTTGCATTTGCATGGGGTGCTCAATATGATGCAAAATTACTTATATAGAATGTAAGTTTGCCTCTTCATTCAGTGCAACGGCACAGTTAATACAAAAAATTAACATTTTAAGAACATTTGCATATTTTAGTCTCAACTTGAGACTACCAAGTCACAGTTTGAATAGTTCCCAACAATGTCTACAAAGTACTAACCACCAACTTTGATCCCTACATGTTACTTACATACTATTGTTTTTGTTATTTCTTATGTGATCTACTTTTGTATAACATTTTATTATGTTGAGAGTTTACACAGGGGTACACTCTTTCCATGCTGATGAAATCAAGTTAATTGCGAAAAAATAAATACTAAAAGTACTAGAACGAGATGCAAAAAATGAATGAATGAGTGAGGTGTATAAAAACTTACAAATAAGAAACCGATTCTGTTTTTGGATCACATAATATGATTCTATATTTCTTTTATTAATGGGTGTTTTTGTACCATTAATAAGGTATTATTAACCGGTTATATCTGTTGTTTGCTCATGTTTAGGCATGCTGGGTCATAAAATTTTAGGATTAAAACATTAAAATCACACTTTTCTAATACTTTCACACTGTAAAAGTATGTAGAAATTAGTTTAAAACTTTATAAATATCCCTTTTTCACGTAAATGAACACAAAAGATGAAATCATAATATTATAAATTATAATAGTACGTAAAATTATAATCGTAATAAATAATCAACAAAACAAACATTATTATTATCATTTTCATCTGTTCTGATTCAATTCCGATCCATCAAAAGGTTTTTATATGTATTTCTGTTGAATGCTTACTCAAAGAAAAAAAACCTGAACGTATGTATAATATTTAATATAATATTGTATATATTGCATGTTTTAAAAAAAAAAAAAAAAGAATCTACTGCTAAAAAATGTATACTGTATTACATTATACTAAATTATTATGTCCCTAAATGACAATAAATAATACTACAAGTTCTAAGTTACTGACATAAATATTAAATGTTATAATAATATTATTGTATTTTAAAAGTTAAGAAGGATGTTGGTTATTGTATTATTATTATTGTTCTTAACATATTATTTGGTTTGAGTTCTCTTTGAAATCATCACTGAATTGTTATAATATGATTGCTGTTGTCATTTTCTTTGTTTGTCTTGCGAAGAGACATAGTATATATTATTTAATAACAACTAACAACTAAAAATTATTACAAGTTTGAAACTTGGAATTAGGTTTTTTTATTGTGTTTGTTTTTCTTCTCCATTTCAAACTACAGCAATTTTTTTATTCGTTTTTTTTCTCTGAATCTATTTTCAATAATATTTGTATCATATTTTTTTAAAGAATTCAATCCCGTGAACTCCCTTTTTTTTATTACATTTAGTATGGAAATAAATATGATTAACGAGGATTTAAGCGGATCCAGCTTCCAATTTCTTTCTCAAAGACTCGGGCATTTCAGCGGGTGGTGGACGTGGCATGGCTAATGCAACTTTAACAGCATCGTAGATGAACCATTGGGCAGCAGTGAGTGTACCTGGGAAAATAGAAAACATGATTGAATAATCAAATTAAGTGATTCAAAATTTACATGTACTTTCTATACATGACATAGTAATTAGTCATTAGTAATCTTTATAGAAAGAAAGAGTACATGTATAGTTTATACTATGTACTATGTAGCATAAAATCATTTTATCGATTTAGTTAATATAAGAATGTCTATAATAATTATAATTACCGATCATGATAATCCTAGCTGTTAATCCCTTCCACATGGCAGCGAAACCAAGTTTCTTCACAACATCTCCAACAGTACTACCCTTAGCTTGGTTCAATTTTGAGACAACAGTATCAGCAGGGTGGGAAACAATAGCACAGAATACACCAGCAATGTAACCGGCAGTGAATGTTACGATAAGTTGTTCTCCTTTGCTACATTCAGCTCGTGGTTTGGGTACAGCATATCTAAAGGGAGATTAATATAATATATATACGTCATGTAATTTTTTTAATACATCATTTTAAAATGAAAGCATGTACTTGCACAGTTTACAGAAATTTTTAAAAAATTGTATAAAACATCAAATTTGATACCTAATTTACTAATTTCTAATTACAAATTATACAAGAGATTTTTTCGCAAAAATAAAAAACACCGAAAAATAAAATAATACTTACTGGTACAACAATTCGACTGTTTTTTCAAAACAAGCAAACTTCATCATGGTGTATGGAATCTGCCTGCACCACAATGGAACTAATGACTTGTAAAATCCTGTAAGACCTTCTGCATTATAAATTTTAGGAGCACCTTCTCTTAAAGTGGTGGCAAATCCGGGCATAGTTTGTACTCGCACCTATACATTTTTGAAAATATAGTATTAGAATAATATTTTAAAATCCGTATAAAACGTACAAAACATTTTATGGCGTATTAAATATATTTTTTAAACAATTATTATATGATAATAATTTGCTATTGTGTTCAGCAAATATTGTTTAAGTAAATAGATTTTGTCCGAAATGTGAGTAAAAGCATTTCTTGAATAAAAATATAGGGTGGAATCATAATCTTTCTTCCAATAAACCCCTTGAATGAAATGCAATTGTACTCAACATTTCAGGTATATTATTTTTGCACACTTATGACTCATTCGTCATTTATTGATAAAAAAGACGGATCTAAGGAGCGTGCTTTATTTGTTATTTAGGTGAAGAATTCAAAAAATTGATGTTTTTTTCTGTTTTATCAAGTTTTTTTTTATTTTTTAATTTGTATTTAAAGTTTCATTTACCTTAACAGCTTCCATAGGGCTAAGGGCAATGTCAGCGAAAAATTCAGCAGATGCAGAAGCAGCCAAATATAAGGATGTTCTATACAAGTAAGAATTTTCTTCTCCGATGAGGTTACCGTACAAGACTTTAAAGTATTCATAGAATCCAAACTTGCAAAAACCCTATTTATTTTTTTTGTAAAAAATAAAGTAATTCATTCGTGTATTCAATTTATTTTTGGTATTTTTTTTCATGGAAATGTATAGATTATAGATAAATTTTATATTTCTACACGAGTTTTTTCTTTTTAATTTACCTGCATGGAGTAACCGATGAAAGTAGGAGCCCATCCCTTTTAAATAAAAAGAAAATAACAAAAAATCAAAATCTTATTCCAATGCGAATACCAATAATTTATTTTTTTTATAATTAAAATGATGATAGGAATCTATGCTAGTAGTAGTATACAGGTAGGGTAACACCTTATTTCTGGTACTTGGAATAACTTTGAATTGTCATGATAAACTATACATATTGTGGGGTTATCTATGAAAAACAATCTAAAGGAACTTTATAATTTATGCGCTGCGATCGCAGAAAAAATAGAGCTGTGCACAGAAAAAATATTACAACATTAAGAAAATTTTCCCGCCAATCAATATTCAAAACTTTTCAGCTTTTGCACAGCTCTATCCTCTAAAATTTAGTTCAAGAATCACCGCTTGGTGTGAATTATAAAGTTCCTTAAGATTGTTTTTCATAGATAACCCCACATATTATTATAAATTATAATATATGTGTAGGACAAGAGTTGGAATAGTAGTAATAATAATAAAATCATATTCTTCAAATTAATCAAAAAAATCCAGAAACAAAGTACATACCATTTGATGAAAGTAATATTAGTGAAATTAAATCTTATACCTTGGCCAAACCTCGTGCACCTTCTTCACGGAAAGAAACCTACATGTTTTTTCAAATATATTATACATTTGTTTAAATTGAATTCAATACTTTTGTTTGAGTTTTATTTTGGTATCTCGAACAGTAGATTGAAATCATATTATAATCATTCCGAATACCCCAAAAATATTTTTTACCTTAAATCCAGTGAAAATGTTCTTGTATTTATCAGCATCTACTTGGAGACGGCATTTTACCAAATCCAAAGGTACAACAAGTGTATGCGTAACTCCGCAAGAGATTACTCCACCCAAAGCACATAAACCGAAGAATTTGTTGGAACCATATTCACAGGAATATTGCTCTAGAAGAAATAATAATTATTATTTAAAAAAATGATTATTACCATAATATTTTATGAGCTCCTATACAACTAAAGTTTTTAAAAAAAAAATATATGATAATATACTACTACTTTTTATTGTTTATAATAATAATGTATACCAGCGGGAGTTGCGGAAGCGAATGCAATATTTCGGGATGGAACTATTGTTGTTGATTTTGGTAGAGCTAATTGTTCACCACTGCTACATCTTGCTGTTTGCAAGGGATTTGCAAATGGATTGTTTTTAGTTGCCACCTCCAAAAGTGATTCAAACATCTTGCTGATTCTAAATGTTTTTTTAAATAAAAAAAATGGAAAGAAAAAGAGTTTAAAAATAAATGCAAACCACGGAATTTCACAAATTATTGTTTGTTATTATTATTATTTAGTCTTAAAGAAGTTTATAATTTTTTTTTCTAATAATTTACAATAAAACTATCCAAAGAAGAAGATGGTATATTATAGAAGAACTGACACACTTTAATCCTTTAGAACTAAAGGTAATTAATGTATAATATATAATATACACAACGTCTACCCTTTTCTTTCACAAATGTGTAATAATATAGATATGAGACCTACTGGCTATATTATAGTTTTAATATTTTCTAATGTATGATGATGTATACCTAATATAAACTGCAATATAGACTAGTTGCAATATTATTCTAATCCAAAAAACAAATCGTTTTGTAATACAGTATACTATTGCATAAACCGTCTTCTTGCAAGAACTATGCAAAAATAATACTAAAATATAATAATATCATACCTATAATGTATAACAAGATTCTATGTACAACTTGTTTTACATCTAGATTCTAGATTGTATATTATTGTAATGAATTGAAATTTATTTTTGGCAACTTTTGTATTTCAGTTCTATCCAATGTGCTACATAAACACAGTACAATATTTTTTGTTGGTATACATATTTTCTTTCGTAGGTATAAAAAGAAGAGTAAAGAACTACTGCTCTACTGCCTGACTTTTGACGAAGAGAGAGAGAGAGAGATGCATGCGCAAGTACTATACTGGAAGAACTATAACATTATTAGTATTATACAATTCTAAAAGAGTGAACAAAAACTATTATAGGGTTATATATTGCTGACGAAAAAGTATACTCGTAAAACCAGTGTAATACACTAGTCGATTTCTAAACTAGTAAATGAAAGCAGTTAACCGTGTATTCTTGTATGCATCATAATTTACAGGCATTATGATGATGTATAATGTATGTGAAGAAAAGTCATATGTTGGCCTCGTGAGAGTCTCAAGATTTCAATGCCATCATACACTTTACACTTAACTATAATAATATCATTATAATAATACTCCGGTTATAATCTCATGCCTGAGCTTGGCTACTATCTACAACACATACTATACATACATTGAACATTAAACACATGTGTATAGGTTTTATTATTATATAATATACATATTGTCGCATACACCTTTTCTATAGTCTATAGGTATATTATACGCGTTATGATGAAACCCTTTTATTTCCATTAAATGGTGGACCTAATCAATCAAAATTTTATGCATTTTAGAAGACAAAATATGGAGTAGATTCCTTTGATTACGTAAAGTAATTCCAACTATGCAAAAAGAAATTCGATTATACATTATACATGAACAAAATGTTAAAACACATTGCATTATGTGTATTGTGTATTCAATACTTAACTATCGACGTATATAGCACTTAATTGCACATATTTACTGATAAAAAACATGTTTCCTTTTTCTAAAAAGTGCTTCAATATTATAGTATTGTTATTATTACACCTAAAGTTTTAAGTCATTTAACTTTTAATCGTGATGGAACTTTTGTTTTAACAATACAGACTTTAATGAGCCTATTTCGTATTTACAGCATCTAGTGGTGAACATCGTGAACTGTGTACTTACTTACATATTAACACATATGTACATGACATGGAAAAAGATAGATCAAAAAAGTTTTTAT
>JAQGBH010007595.1:0-10784 GCA_034698265.1 Sminthurinus aureus | reverse complement strand
GACAACAGTTACAATATTTTTAACAATATAAAGTAAAGTACCAGATTCGAAGGTCGGGTTCCCGAATATTATATCATTGTCAAAAGGTTATCTTTTACGTTTTATACAGAATTCAATAAAACGCTAAGTATGTTAAAAAACTCACATGGACCACCACAGTCAACTTCGTCGCTAGCATCTTGACATTCTGCCTTCCCATTACAAGTCATACTTTTGTGAATACAGCCCACATGTCCAGCTTTACACTGAAATTCATCCGGTAGACAATCCCGGGGTTTTGGATAGCAGGATTTTCCATCTGATCCTAGAATTTGACCGTGAGGACAAGTACAATGTACTTTTGACGTTGCGGAATAAAAACTATCTCCTGGTTCAGCCAGGCCAGATAGGCAAATTACACAGTCTGCATCACATTTTGTCAACTATGTAAAAACGAAAAGATTACAATATTTTATATTAGTTGTGAGCTCATACATCATACAGCAGGTAGTAGGTTATATTATGTAATAATTTATGTACAATTTTCAATATAGGAATTTCCTTTTTTATATACTTTTTTAACATGTTCCTTATTTCTTACGTCTTTTGTATTGAAATGAAGAATAGATGTGAGATTTTCATTTCTCGATACAATCCGACTTCTTTCATTCCCACTCCATTTGTCCATTCTCTCAATTCCTCCCGTCAAATCCAACCAGTACACAAATCTAGGGAAAACATGAAATATCGGTTTTAAATGTGTGTATGTAGTTTTGTGATAACTATTAAACTATATACAATGTACACATGATAAATAAAATGTATCTCAGTTTTACCTTTTCATAACTGCAATTTTAGTTGGAGCTCCAAGTCTTCCGTTCCCACCCGTTCCTAATTCTCTTCGATCCTGACCATGAATGTCACAAGTATAGATTTTCCGACTAATTGTATCACTGAAGAAGATGAGACCTTCCTCTTTATCGATATCAAAGCCACCAATATCTCCAGTTGTATTGACAATCAAAGTCTTATTAATCCCATTTAAACTCGTCCTCTCAAGCCGATTTCCTACACTGTAATACAACCAGTCTTTATAAATCTTCATGTTTTTAATAATCGGCGGTGAGATAGAACCAGAAAGAGAGTGGAGATAGACATCATCTAATCCTGATGAAGTCTGGTGGTCCCAACGGTAGGTATAGTCATCATTAATACATGTAATATGCCCAATATAAGTTCCATCCTTTGTTGTCACATTGATACAGTTCCACTGAACACCCGGTTTAACAATTGGAATCCTATCTGCACCTTGACTGTCATCTTCTAAATCATCTCCAGCATTAATGTTTTGTTGGTTACTTGGAGTGTAAGAGGATGAGAAAAAGATGACATCTCCATGCACAACAAAACTTGCCACATTTTCATGAATCTCTTGTCCATTTGTATTAGAATTAGAATTTGGATTTAAGGATAAAGTTCCACTTTGGCTATTTGAATCAGAATTAGAATTATAACCGAGTCCTGAGGAAGAGGACGTAGAAGAGGAAGAGCTGGAGCTGCTTTTGGGATTAGGATATTTAATTTGTTTCAGATCTCCATTTGTAATGACATATATAAAATTTCGATCCATCCCAACCCCACTAACTTTTTTCAACCCACCAATTACAATACTGTCAAATGTTGATTCTACATAGCGAGATACATGATTCCCTCCTGTGAAGAGGAGATACTGAACCGGTGGTTCACATCCATTCGGATTATCCGGTGATTGAGTATAGTGAGATTGACAAGCACATGTTGGAGTCAAAATGGAAGAAGATTGAGCAATGGCAAAACAAATATGAGAACAGTTGTGATCTCGGCAGGGTGTATAATGTGAACCAACGGTTTGTTTCATCTTATCGTAGATTTTCAACTCTTGAATTTGAATACTAGTTGACTTATGCTGCTGTTGTGGATTAGTAGTAGTTGGATAGTAAATTTTATCCAACGTTTTATTCCGGGTGTCAAAGACGAGGATTGTTGATGATTCTTGATCTTCCATGTAAAGTTTTGACTAGAATAAAGAATACACATCATATGATTCATAATACATATCATGTATTTTCCATGTATATTTTTTCCTCAAAAACATTTAAAATCAAGTTATATAATGATAACATGTATCATATGAAAAAAGCAATACATTTACTTTTAATTACTATACATTGTAAATTGTACATACCTGGTACATAGAAATTGAAAAGGGTTTAAAATTCAAAGCTCCATGTTGATCATCATTATTTTTTAGAATGACCATTCTCTCTCCGGTGACCAAATCAATTCTCTCTATCATATAATTATCAATATCTGACCAATATAAGAATTTTTCATTTTCTAAGGCCAAACCATAAACTCGGCCTATTCGGCTAACCAATTCTGAACGTTGTGACCCGTCTAAAGCCGACTTTTCTATACTGGGATTTGAACTAGACCAACTTGACCAATACAACCAACCCTGAAATACACACAAAAGTTTAGAAATCAATCACAAAATATCGTGTGTTCTCTATCGATCCCGGCATTTTTCATCAGAACTTTTATCAGAACTGTTATTTTAAGACAAATTAAATAAATATTACACTATAAGAATAATTATTTTATACACATTACTTTATCTTAAACTCACCTTTGTTGGTTGAACAACGACAGCTCTTGGAGCCTCCACATCCCAAATAATAGTTTTTCGGTAATTTCCATTTAGTTTAGCCACATCAATTCGATTTTTCCCCATATCCGTCCAATACATGTTTCTATTCAACCAATCAACGGCAATTCCTTCGGGATGAACAACTCCAAAATCCACTACTCTCTCCGTTTCAAATCCATTGAAAAAAGTACGGAAAATGGAATTGGTCTTAGTATCTGTCCAATAAATTCTTGACTCTGTCGCATCATAGTCTAGAGCAGATGGACTTTTCGCATTGACTGGAAGAATGTCTGATCTATGAAGTTCTCCTTGATTTTTACCATTATTTTGACTTTGAGCTAAACTAAGACGATGAATCTCTCCGTTATTTGAGTAGAGGATGAATGCATCGGGGAAGCTACAGGATTTATTGTCTTTCTCTAACATGTAACCAGATGTACATGCACAATATTGTGTATTATTTTTATTCCTATTTTTTTCTGCACCACCTCCAGTATAGAGACACAAGTGTTGACATTCCAGTCTTTGCCATCCACATGGATTTAAATTGTAGTTGATGTCCTTTGGTTTGACTGCAACAAGTCTGTTAAACAAAATGTGCAATAGTGTAAAGTGTAATTATTGGTAATTGGTATAAGAACTTTATAAATAAATAAAAACATATAATATGTAAATCAGCATTGAGTTGAGAAAACAGAACTATTTATCTTAAATCCAAAGTATATAATGCTAGTAGATAATACATGTGTTTTACGCAAAACAAATATATTTATGTGGTAAATTATAAGTGACTTGGAAATTTTCAAATTTTTTACCCCATTGGATCAGTAAATGCTTCTTTAATAATAGATCGGTTTTCTCCATTATGTTTATTTGCTCTTTCTACAGTCTGTCGTTGCCAATCTGTCCAATAAATGTAGTTTCCGAGGAGAGAAAATCCAAATGTATGAGTCGGAAGATTTTCCGTGATCAACTCTCTACGATTCCTTCCATCATAATCGGCACTCTCAATCTTGTATGTCTTTGCGTCGCACCAATAAATAATACCCTCGTCAACAGCTAATCCGTTAGGCCAGTGGATATTGACTGAGATGATAGTGGTTCTTTCTGAGCCGTCGAGCAATGCCCGTTCAATTCTTGGCCGTTTTCCCCAATCTGAGAAGAACAAATAGCCATATTTCTCACTAGGATCAAGAGCGATGGCTCGAGGTTCACTAAGGCCTTTGGAAATGAGGATTTTTCTGAACTGACCATCAAGTTTGGCAACTTCAATGCGATCCGTACCTATATAATATAGTATAATATCATCAAAATAATCAGTCAAATGTGTGTTAACAACGTTTTGAAAGTTTTATTTACAAAAGTAAAAATGTTTGAATTTTGAATTAAACGCACTATATACATTATAGAACCATCATATCAAAGAAAAAAGAATAATATAGAGTAAAAACAATTACCAGCATCTGTGAAATATAAATTTTGAGCAACCCAATCAATGGCGAGTCCATCAGGATGAACAATGTCTGTTGTAATGATATCAACTGTTCTATACTTATTACTATTTTTATTGTTACTTCTCTTAGTTCCAAAGGAATTGGAACTAGAAGTGGATTCTCCGGATGTCGAAGACGATGATGGTGAAGTAAATGAGTAAGAATTGTCACCATCTTCTTCTAAAAGTGAGCCCTTTTTGATACGTCTCACTTCATCGTCGGTCCAGTATATTGAACCATTAAAATAGTCTAGACTTACAAGATGTTTAATTCCAGTGAACGGGATAATGACTTCAGTATAGTCTGTTGTATCGAGAGAAATCCTTCGAATATCTTGACCACGGGCAACAATAAGATATTCTTCAATTCCTCCTTCATTACAATGTGTTTCATTAATGAGTTTTACCCCTATAGGGCAGGCACATGTGAAGAGATGGGAAGGATCTGGATTGGCTGAGCTGAGAAGGCACAGATGAGAACAACCAGAGTTTTCACAAGGATTCGTCATATTCTGGTTATCACGACTTTCATAGATTACAAGATCCATTGGACTAATATTTGATTTGGAAGTTGAAGTTAGAACTTTGATCTGTTTCGTATCCAGTCGGATGGAGTACAGTGAGCTGATTTATAGAAGACACAAGTAATAGACACAACATATTTTATTATAAAGTTGTATGTGTAAAATACACAGTACTTACACCATAAATCATAATAGGTACACAAATACCTACTACCATTTTATCTATAATATGTATCATCATTTTTGAACTGAAATGTGACAGTCAAATAAAAATGCAAGGAATTTAAATGTTTTACTTTGTATGCCAGTCCGTCATGTACAGAACGTTGTTGTAATAAGCGAGACTAAAGGGATGTAGGGGTCCACCTTGATTAACAAGTACACGATTTTGTCCATTGTAATCAACTCGGGCGATGTAATGGAGCTTCGCATCAACCCAGTACACCCATTTGTTGAATTCATCCAGAGCTATCCCATTCGGCCAGAAAATGTCCTTTTCTACAATCACCTGTAAAATCCATCAGAAATTGGAAATTAAAACAAATAGTGCAAATTCATAACATATTACTATCATACTTTATGTTTTAGGTTTTAGCACATGGAGAAAAATAGTAAAATGAGCTGAAACCTTTCTGTTTCTTCCATCCATGCTTGCTTTCTCTATTTTTGGATTTTCACCCCAGTCAGTAAAAAACAAGAGACGTGAACTCGTGTCCAGTGTAATAGCTCTTGGTTGATCCATATCTTCCCATAGAATAACTCTCCTCAACTTGGTCTTCAAGCAAATCACCTCGATTCGATTAGTAATCGAGTCAGTCCAGTAAAGTTTGTGTGTGAGAGTGTCCATACAAATATCTTCTGGAGAAGGAAGGCTCGTCCAGACCAAAGTTTTCTGTCATACATAATAAATTTTCAAAATTATTAAACAAATGACTAATTTTTACAATCCAATAAAAGGTTCGCTTTGCTCAAAAAACATTATCAATCGCTATATATATTATGTATATACTGCAGCGTTTAGATGTACCTACAACCTACAATTTTTAGACTTTATATAGTATTATAATTACTACATGTACAATGTACATAGGTGCATTATTTAATAGGTGTACAGACCCTTTGAGCAGGATTATTATTGCTACTTTGTTGGCATTCAATTTTCTCAACATCTGTGTCTGACCAGCATATTAAAACCTTATCCGCTTGAATATTGACATCAATCGCTGTGGCTAATTGCAGATTACGGACGATGACTGTTGTATTTGAGCGACGACTCTGATTTGGATTGACATACAGGCTAAATGTACACATAATAAACAAATGAAATTAGTATATATATTATATAGGTACATATTACACATACACTTAGCATGTTCTACGGGTTTAGAAATAATGTGGAATACATTGTAAATTGTAGTATAAAATGAATGAAGATTTACAGTCGAATATCTTTCCGATTTGCAAAGAGGATTCGGGGATTCTGTGGTTGCGTTTGATGACCTGAAGACTTGTCTGTAAAATCAAATCATATTGAGCATCTATGTAAGTATCTTGGTAAATCATTGCTCTTTTATCCGTATATAATACATTAACTTTACAAATTATGTGTAATTTTATTCATTAGAAACTCCATATTTACCATAATGAGACGAAGAACAAGTTGACGATGATTGAGCAAGAATTAAAACGAGGATAATGATTAGGTTTCTCAAATGAATGAGTTGAAAGCAAGAATTCCATTTTTTCCGTTTCGTGTGAGACATTGTCTCTCATTGGGACTTTGATAAGTCCCTTGTCGTCAGTCGATCCTTTCTACTTGTCTCTTCTTCGTCAGTTCCAAGTTATGAATATTTTATTGTGTTTTGAAGAAATAAATAAATAGAATAAGTAGGAACGTTCACCAAAGGAAATGAACATATTAATACTGATCACACATTATGTATTGCACATGAATGCTTTGATTTAATCTTGTGTATTATAATATAATATATTGCACGCACATGATGTGTCCATTGTCCATGCAGTTCTTTTGACACTTTAATTTAAATTTATCATGTCGATGAAAGTCTCTTTTTACAGAGACTTGAATTTAAAAATACTCACATTACTTATTGTATAAATACTTATCCGGATATAATTAGGTAAGTAAAATTATGATTTATGATATGTGTACTAAAAGCTTTTTGAGAAGAATTTTTGTCAACTGATCCCCCCGAAATTCGTGATTAATTTACACTGGTTGCACTTTTTAATAAAACCGTTTACTACGGTTTATTGAGTATATTTGCATGTAAATGTAAACAGAATGAGACAGCGGAGAGGTGAAAAATGCTTTGATTCTCTCATGTGAGGACGATCTAGGATCAAAGAGATTGCCGCCGTGTATACTAACCCCTTTGAAATTCTTTGAAAATATATAAGTACTTATACATCTATAGGTAAATATACACAGTACACATCGTAGAAAGAGTAAAGAGAAGGGAACTATATTAATATTATTGTAGACCAAGGAAAAAATATCCAAGTACAAAAAACTTTACCTATGTATCTATGTATAATAAATAAATAATAATGTTATATAATATTATGAGGAAAATAAAAACATTTTACTACTGATATTATGAGTGCAATAATAATTATTATCTAGAAACAAATCCAAACCCCTTCAGAAACTACAATGATAATTTAACTGTCCTGCATCTTTATTTTGCATTTCATTACAGTTTATCCACATAAAATCATAATAATTATTTTCATTTTACACATGGAAAAACCAACGTTTATGAAAATATTTCATTAGAATTCCTTGTACATGCATACATATACGTTCATGTGTGGGAGGTACTGAAAACTAGTACATTTGAAATGTGAGGAGAGTAACACATTTAATTTATAATTCAAGAATATTATATTTAAGACTATTATTGGTTAGGTAAACAGTGTTTAATCTCGTATGAAATACGTGATTCATCCACATTTTTGAAAGTCTGAACATTTCTTCTTCTTTTACAAACAAAAGTGATAAATAAATACTTTGTACTAAATGCAAGTACATTTATAAGATAAGCAGTAAATAATATCAAATGTAAAGAAACAGTAACTGTTTCAGTTTCTTCTGTTTTTGAAATCTAATCCAAAGTTTTGTTGTTTACACATTTATTAATCACCTATAAATATGATGACCGATAAGGAAGGAGGGTAGTCAAACTAAATAATTAAATACTAAAGAGTATCATTCAAGATAACGCGTAGTTCAGATTTCAGATTGACTCACTTTTTCTTGTGGAATTTATGTTGTTTTGATTTTTGATTGTAAATCACATTTTGTGATTTAGGGTGCAGACTTTTATAGTTACTTACATATAATATTATTATTATAGTACTGATTTTTGATTGGGAAATCCAATGGTAAATTTTCAAAGGACTATAATATTATTATGACTTTATCTGTGTGAAATGTTATTCTAAGGGATTGAGTGCATTAAAATATATAAGTAAACACAATTAAACTTGGTAGTGCATTTACCATTTTAAAAAAGGAGTAAGATAAAATACATTGAAAATCAAAAATGTACCAACTATTCTTGTGGGTCATCGTCAGTCTACTAGTAGTAGTTTTCCAACCACAGTCCATCCAATCCTTGTCTGATACAAAAACAATAGAAAGAAATGTAAGTTTGACGAAAAATTGTATACTCTGTTCATTGATCTTTTGATATACGACAATTGAATTGAATTTAAACCATTTTTATCAACTTTTGAATGTTAATTTTTATTGTAGCTAAGTGTTGAGCTGAATCCTGGATGTGTCAGTAGTGGGAACGATGACTGTCAAAATGTCAGTTTAGTTCATGTACGTTCGGACAGTCATTCAGATTCCTTACATTTTGTTTGGAGTTTTATTGGTTGTCCTACTTTATTACTTGCTCGGACAAGACTGGGTACTAATTTGACTGTCAATTGGCTAAATTTTGAATTGGGGAAAGCCCCAAGTGTACTATTTGAACCAAAGGAGCTGTATAGTTTTGGAACGAGTTTAACTACTGTAAGTAATCTTGATTTTATTTATGTAATTTTATTTATATATGCATTGTACAATACTATACTCAAAACTCATAATTCAGATAAAATCTGCTCAACTCAGGAAAACTAAGTATAAAATGCGTATGGTATTAGAAATGTTCAAGAGTGTTAATGTGTTTGTTTCCTATATTGCTTTTCATTAGATTTGGAATTACAATGATTCAGATAATAATGTTACCATCGACAAAGTTGATCAAAATTTTGTGCATGGATTTGATACCAAAAACTTTTTATGGGAATTGGATGAAAATGATTTGATAGTGAATAGAACTGATCTCGTCAAATTTACGCATATCGCAAGTTTATATGATTCTAAACCATTTGGACAGTCTAATGGATATGCCAAAATTACGGTAATTACATCATTTAGTTCTACATCTTAAACATTAAACAATAATAAATAATAATAATTAATACGTATGCACAAGAACTACAATAATATATTATATATTATTATTATTAAACATCATGAATAAACTTTCATATTATACAGGTTCAAGTTCGTAATACAGATGGATATGCGGATATTTTACCGTATATGCGTCACAATGGGAACTCAAGTCAAGTAGACATTTCTTTAAATGAAGTTGAATTAATGGATAATTTTACTTCCACATCTCGTATTGGACTCGGATTCCTCTTTGTTCAACAATTATCTAAACTTTTTAGCAATAGTACTGAAACACATGATATGAAAATTGAAAAAACAAAAGAATTAGATGATGAACATACACCAGGAGTCTTTGAAATGTACAGTCTTCGGACACCCATAGTAAATGAGTATGATGAAAGTTATTTAGAATGGAAAGCTATTAGTTACACTGCTAAAGTTCGTGATATTTCAGATTCTATGTAAGTATAAATTATAATTTATGTACAGTATATATATATACATTATATTATTGAACATTTTGAACTTTATCATTATTTGTTCATTATTATGCATAATATATCTATATAGGAAAACACAACATTGTGCTCATTTGAGTAATGAAATTTTGTAATATGGAAATGATGATAGTTACTAAATAATTTGACATCTGTTCGTTTTTATTAATTCTTATACTATGTGTTTTATATTTTTGTAATTGAATAGAGATGTTATCGTCTACCCACTGCAAGATGAGACTCCTGCTGGACAATTGGATCATAGTTTTCTATTCAGTTTTTATGGAAATGATACAAGTACTCTCATCGTTCAGACTGCTAATATCACATTTGGAAATACCGGAGAGTTTTACAATAAAACACCACATATTTCTTGGACCTACATGACAGGTGAGTAAAATTTTGATTATAATTGGCCAAAAATTGCCCCAGATTTTTTAAGTTGTCTGAAAATCTTGAAAATATAGACCTCTCACAACTTCAATAATAACAGTAAAAATTGGTTCTTTTAACTACGATTTTATCATAAGACTTATAAAAGTGTCGTTCTAAATTTCAGGTTACGGACCACCACCTCCAGATAGCATCAGCTTGAAAATTATACTCGTCCTCTTAATTGGTTTAGGTATTCCTACCCTATTCGTCATCATTTCTATTATATATTTGTGCACAAAAAGGCTGTCTACCCCAAGGGATGATCTGCTTCTCGGAAGATGAGTGGTTAGAGAAGTTGAGTGTTGGTGTTTATAAGATGACATGATCATATTAAATTTTTAGTAATTTTTCATTGCTATTAGCGTATAGGATACACGTATGTGTACACATTTACTGTAAAAAAGTATATATATATATATATGCTTCCAACTTGTTACAAATTTCCAAAACTCCATATCGAGGGTTATCTTCTCAAAACCAAAATATCCTATGTACAGGTAAATGTAACCCTCGATATATAATATTTAATATTATATGTAGTATATAGTACATATAAATGTTCTATGTATTATGTACGATAAAAGATGAAACCAACAGTATGCATATATATATGTGTGCATAAAGATTCTTATATTTATTGAATAATATGAGATCATTTTTATGTAACTATAATATAATATTATGTGTATTTTAT
>JAQGBH010007594.1:0-10784 GCA_034698265.1 Sminthurinus aureus | reverse complement strand
AAGTGCGTAAGTCAGGGCGTCTATATCTTTGACCCTTTGATGGTCATGAAAGACTATAGACAGGTAGTATAACCAACCCGCACCTGACATCAGCCACCAAAATTGGCGTTTCCAGGGCAGGCCCCATGGAGGCCTCCTTTATCTGCCCCATATCAATTTGCTTCGATAAAGCAATAAGAAATTGATTTTAATTTAAATTTAATGAGCTTTAGTTTTTAGCATTTTGAACAATTGAAATTTTGAAGCAAGAAGCGTAATAGTGATAATGAAATGTCAATTTATTCGTCCTTTTTTGGTACTGATGATTTTTAGTAGTTTTTGGTATTGACAAAAATTATTCTTGTTCCAATAATAATTTGGGGAGTTGAAATTTTATGCCATTGGACATTTTATAATAAATATTGGTTTCAATTCAGTTGGATTTCAGATTTTTAATTAATAATGCATGGATCCAAACATTTTCATGTGTACTAAATATAAGCTCAAAATTTCATGATAATGTTATATTCGGTATTCAACAGCACACCACAAGAAACGGATGTGCATCGAAACAAAAGTAATCGGTATATAGTATATACGTATCGCATTTGGCTGTGGATAGTGTAGACAGTAGACACAATCCGTTTAATGTTAAGTGAGAAAAGAGCATGAGAAAAGAGCATGAGATAGTCTGGAAATTGAATGAGTAATGATGAAATTGTGCTGAGACTTTTTTTCTGCTCTATTTTTACTCAAGAATTACTTTTACACTGACAACTGACTACTGTGGTGCATTGAAAACTGAAGAAAAGCTCAAAGCGACCTTTAATCATTGAATTTGTATGTATGTCGATCTTTGAACGAAAATAAAAACAACAACAAAAGTTAAATAGTTCATGCCACAAGTAGGCACAATGCACGTGCAGAATATAGTATTCAAACTTCACTACCAGGATCTTTTATGCGTTTACAGTTCACACACATTTTGAAAAAGATTTTGTTACAAAGTTGTACTCAATAAAAAACCTTAAGACTGCATCAATTCAAGTTACAAATTTCAAATCATGATGTAGAAGTAAAAGTAATCCAAAAATTTTGACCGTTTTTTTCATAAATATGTCTGTCATTTTTTATTTACCAATTTTGCGTAAAGATACACAGTAAGTAGCAAACTTAGATGCATACATTTGTAATTTGTAGGTAGGTGCAAGGCGCACGGTGTACTTTATGAATTCATGTAGAATGTGATAGACAGTGTGTGAATTGTGAATGCGTATGAAGTATGAAATACTCTTTTTATTTATTAGATGCTGAGTAATCACAATACGAATACGAATATTCAGAACATCTCTCTAGTGGAGCAAAAAATTAAATGCACCTCTACTCTACCTACAATTTACATACAACTCGCACATACATGTACATATACACGCATCACAGTACATCAACAATAGACGAAGAAACTGTCTCCTTTTTTTAACTCTCGTTCACTCTTTCTTTGTTGAATCTCCTCTAGAAAACCTGAGGAAAAGGAATACTGCGTATACCTACTTATCATGTGAACCATTTTGTTGTGAATTGTAAAGGAGAATAGATTATAGATAGACTTCTCACTTTATCAGCACTTTTAGTATAGTCACAAAGTAAAATGAATCAAGGGACAGAGATCAGAGATTTTGTAATATGTAATACAGAACACACAGGCAAAACAACAATAATTTGTAGGTAGGAACAAGCTGCTCCTTTGTAAAAAGTGTGAATAAATACCTATGAAAAACTGAACCAGATACGAGTCAGCATATTGAGTCAAAAACTTGACCGAGAAAAACATGTGGAATTTTGATTCAAGTAGCATGTAAAATATGTAATGTTTTCAAAATTGCAACAAAAAATTGTATTTTTATGCATGTACTTACTTTTATTTCCTACTTCCTACTCTACATTATGCCTGTCATTTTTGTTTCCTTTTTAAAAATTTGTAGAGCGGCCTCCATCTGATTCATGGTAAATGGTAACATTTTGTTTTTTCTTCGGCTATACTTACGTCTGCAAATGCACTCTATAGATTATAGATGCACAAATATCCACCAAGTACTGTTTTGTATCTGTAGTCTGCACTCTCTACAGCAGTTGAGACTCGAGACGACTAACTTTTCTCACACTTTTCCCGCATCTTTGTCTATCTTCTCATCTTCATGACGTGATGCACGAACAATAATCATTTAGCACATGCATAAGATTTGTCGTGAAGATTTCTAAAATACAAAGATTATAATCATAAATTCATAAATACATGAGTATAAATGATCATGATGTGCGTGTACAATCATCTGATACGCACCATTACACTTTCATTTGAGGTTTTAGCCAATTCAGTTCAAAACTTGAGACTACACTTGAACATGTGTATATTGTATATTCATAATTCAAACGTCATACTAACAACTCTATTTCCATTTCCCTACACCCAATACAATCTGCAATACACAGCATATGTATTATGCATATATTATACATGTGCTGTAAGGCTCAGAATAGATGAAAAAAAAACGAATATAATTTGTACTTGTTGATCATAAATGATAAACTTGACACTCGACAGTGAACAAAGACCAAAGTTTATTTTTACATGCACATGCATATTTTTAAATAAACTCTCTCTCTCTCTTTCTCTCTCGTTAAAAAATTACGACCAAACTACGTTATTCTTTAATTAATGTATACCCATGTTGTTTGTATAAATTATACATTATACATGTATTTTTCATGCATATGATTTATGTACAATGGATTTTCCTTAAGTACGCCATCCACACGAATCCAAAGGAGCCACAAGTATCTATATATTATAATATCTAATATCTAGTCTGTACTGTATGTGTGGATGTTTCTCTCATGCATGCATAAATCCATAATATTAATGATAACACATGAGATTGAACTTGCACTTCTATTAGGAGAAACAACTGTATGTGAGAGTTAGTACGAGATTCTCAATTCTTAAATAGGACAAAAATGAAAGTCCAATAAAAAATATGTTCAAATTCAAACTCGAGAGAGGAATGGCTCCGAGCTCCGAGTGTGAAAAATTTGAGAAGCGTAATCATAATATGTTTATTATTATTGTTCAGACGTGAAGACGAAATGGGTTTATAATTGTAAATTACAACTATGGTAATAGGAAGTGGGAAGGGACAGGGGTGATTATGCACATGATGATGACGATGATAATAATAATAAATGCATGTACATGTGCAAGGCAACTCCATTAAAATCAAGTACAGGTGAGAAGGAACACTTACAGAAAATGTGCATGAAAGTTGCATATACATACATGTATTATATATTATGAAAATATATATGGAGTCCAAAGCCAATTGTCGTTAGCTAATTTCATTGCATGAAGTTTGATGTTGGTCTATTTTGATTCGAAAACACATATTTATACAAGAATACCAAACACACTGCGTGTGGCGTGCACCATTGCAATAACCTATGATTTGAAAAAAATTGATTAAACAACACAACACAATAATAAATAATTTGCTTTAAAAAAATAATCGTCTTTACGACCAAAGACAAATTTATTTTGACGTTGCGAATATAAGTATTATATTATGCAGACAAAAAGTAATCACAAAACGAAAACTAAAAATGATGACAAAGTTCAAATTATAAAGTATATTTTAACTACAATTTTTTTTCTTACTTCTGTGTAAACTAATGTGGGTGATAAATTAATTTCCCAATCAGAACACAGAAAAGTAATAGTACAAATAGAAATAATTTAAGTATAACTTATTTCTGAAGAAAATAAAAATATTGCTTTGCCTTAATTATGTAAATCGATAATAGAAGATAATTTGTTAACATGTAATTTAATCATTTTAATGTATAATGTATAAAACTCGAATATGCGTATATAATGTAACAGAAATATGTTTACATTTATCTCAATTTTTAAGTTGCTCTCGATTCTTGTTAACTTACAATATTGCGTTTGCGAACAAAAACTTGTAAACATCACTTTTGTTTGATGAGGAAACTATGCGTAAATAGATAACTATTAAGTTTTTCTATAAAATCTTCAATATCACAAAGAGTTAAGCATTTAGAATGTTGTTTTATAAAAGTTAAGGCAGCGTCGACACACTCATAAAATTCACTGTATTGTCGATTCAGTTTCAAACCTTCCAATTTCTCCAAACTAGAAAGACAGTCTTGATGTGGTTTAATATCCAAACTTAATTAAATACACAGAAAGATAAAAAATTAGTAAACAAGGATAGTTCTAAAACCTTTACATTTAAAAAAATAACAAATAAATAGGAATCATTAATATCAAAGATATACCTCGAATTTTCAATCTTAGAAAAATGTCCAACATCATCAGGTGACATTCTTAAAGGTGCATTTGTGGGCAATTGTGCATATATAAATGTACTCACACATCTACAAAGAAGTCTTCCTCTGTAGGAAAAAATTTACAGATTAATAAAATAACATTATAAAATTAATACACATACATACCTCTAATATGTACAATGCACTAACAATGCACATCTTGTATCGTGTGTTATCTTTTTTTAAACTTCGATTAAATTATAGCTAAATTATTTTTCTAGTATACAGTATACAAGCAGAAAAAAAAACAACTCACCGAACACTTAATTTTGATGACTGACCGAGACCTAATGCACCCAAAAGCCCCCAATTAGCATCTTGTCCAAGAGAAGATAAATGTTGAGCAAATGTATTTAAAAATGTTTTGACATGTTTTTCCATGGTACTTCCTCGTTTTGACTCGATCATTAAATGAACAGTTAGCTTAAGAATTATATCACACAGTAGTGGTAGAACAGCTTCATTACTTTCTCTAAAACATGAAACAATAAAAAAATATTAATGAGTTAGTTGTAAATAAATCCAAATAAATCTAAATCCTGTAACAATAACACAAACAAGAACATCAAACAAAGTAAACTATTATTATAAAAGTACAACTCACTTGGGCTTCAAATTTTTCACAACATCCATTAAAAATGAGATTGTATTTAATCCTCCTTGTGTGAAATGGTAGAAGCGTCGTAGAAACAAACAATACAATACCAAATAATGACCGTCTTTATATGCAACTTCAAAATAGGAATTTAAAGCTGTGCCGTTGGTTACAATTGCAATTTCAGCCACACTATCCCAAGTTGCTTCTACAAATGAAAAATGAAAAAGAAGAAATACACAGCATTAGACTAATATGTTATAATAATGTCTATGGTTATATACTACTTAAAAAGCATAATTGAAAAGGAATGTGTATATAGGAAAAACAAATGAAATATGAAAATGAACAAGAACAACAAACCTTTATGTTTAAAACTAAGATTAATCGCAGTCTCCACCAACGGTACTGTCGTATAGGCAGGGACTTGATTATCCAAACTGCATTCAATTATACCATAAAGGACTGTTAATGGAGCCTCTCGATTTGTCTCACACCATTCAATGAAGCCATTTCTTGTGATAGTACCCAAATAATGATTTGCCATCAGAGTTACAAGCTCTCTCAATGGAGGCATTAAATCATCTTTACTTTGTCCTAGAAAGAAAGAAAATTACGTAGAAAATATTAATTAATTAATTTATACTGATTTGAGTGAGCTAAATACTAAATAATTTCATATTCATAATGCATAATATTTTAATACATAATACATATTTGATTCTAAACATGGGATATGCTTATACGATGGTTTAGTTACCTTCAAGTTTTACTACACTCGCAATATCACTTATCATCAATTTAATTGACTTTTCAAAACTTTTAACTTCAGTTTGTAAAAGATTTTTGTATTTTGAAGCTACAGATACAAGTAGTCGTACGTAGGTGCGTACATAAAGATATCTTTTCCGACTCAGTTCTGGTGTTGAAATATGTTTTTGGATCTTATCCCGTGAAGCTTCATCGATATATCCAGATGCAATCTTCAACAAAACTAGTGATGCTGACTCCATTGGATGATTGCTAGATAATCCCAACACTACTCTTGGATCAATACTCATCACAAACCAATTCAGAATACATTCTAATGAATTTGGTGGTACATAATCCCATTTCATAGCGTATGCTCTTTCCATTACTTCACTCCATGAAATCAACTGTGGAAACAACAAACATGAAAAACACATTTTAAAAAAGTAAAAAATAAATCCTAATCAAGGGAAATAAATACAAAGTATTCAAATAATCTGTCTATACCATATTACTGAAATGGAAATAAATGTCTATACTCTATACATATAAAATTACCTCTCTGGAAACTCCATCATTTGCTAATCTCACAGTTAAATTAAGAAGTATGGAATGAATCTTAGATGCAAGATTTTCAGAATATCGAAGGGACGTAGTTGTACTTAAGATATCATTAATCCATTCTGTCCAATTAATTTGAACAAATACACATCCAAGAAAACTATGGGCCGACGGTAGATATTTTTCAACAACCTTGAAAAAGTTTTTTAACAATAATAGTAATTATTATTAATAATGTGAAAACATATAACATTAGTATCGTTTTAGGCTTAAGATTTAAGATTTAAGAGCACCAAAATATTTACACAAAAATATAAGAATACAAAAAAAACTAGTGCAAAAAAATACAAACATTAAGAATTAAGACATACTAAAAAATTTCATAGAAAATTAAAACTGGAAATTACCTTATTCATCGCTTCTAGATCACTCAAAGATGGCCAAAATATTCTCCATGGAATGGAATTGATAAAAGCATTGTTGATAATACAAAGTACGTGATCTTTGACACCACTTTGAGCATAATTGTTCAAATAAAAATTCAACAATTCGGACAGTAGATCTGAAGCACCTTTAAACAAACACAAAGAACACAAATATATTAAACACTAATAATACAAGTTTTATCCATAAAGGTTCATTTATTCATTTATTTGTTTTAATTATAGTGTCAGTCCAAGTTAGTCAAAAATAAATCTATCCTACCCCAGACACACTCTAATTAAGTATCACGCATGTAAAAAGTAAGGTATAGATAAAAACTACAAATACAATAGTACAATTGTGTATCCTCAGCTAGTTTTTTTTTTCAAAAAAGGGTCTCAGTAAAAAAAATATAATAAATCAAGAACTAAATGACACATTCAACTGGTATTTTAAGGCCTTTGGAAGGCAACCATTGATGTTGTCCCAATCATATAAAAGCTTAACATCATCGACCTTCTCTGATTGCTACTAGCTGCATGTATTTAAACCGAGAAACTTTTGAGATAAAAAATAAAAAATATATTATTTTACCTGGCAAATTTTCTGAAAAGTAAGCGATAGATTCTGCAAAACTTGATACAAAAACAGCAGCTGATTGAGAATCTGTTGATATCCATGGATGAAGTACACTTGCAATCTCAAAACTAAGTTGTTGTATCCAATTAGCACATTGCTGTTGAATCATTTTTTGATCATACGGTAAAATCCAAGGGGCGTAAAGTTCAATTAAAAACTCCCAAACTTCTTTGGTTACTAAAATACCAACAACAAAAAATTACCATTAAAATACATGACAAAATATAAAGTAATAGATGATATCCAAATGAATATTTTTTATTTCATAGTTTATTTTATTTACTTTAAACAAAAAATCTGCTGATTACTTACCTTGTTTAACCGAATCACCTCGTAAATGTTTTAGAGAGGAGACAATAGACGAATATGATATCAGTTGAGTAAATAAACTGATTGCCTAAATGAAAACATGAGGAAGAAATAACAATAATAATTATTATTATTATTAAAATTCTACATGATTGTACAAAACTCTTTGATGAAATGGACTTTAACAATTGTAATGGTTCGTTTTCAAAATTAACAGTAAAGTGAGCGACATACCTCTGTATAAGCTCTGTATTTAGGATAAAGTCCATAAATTCCATGAGAGAGTCTTTCCTTTGTAAAATGCTGAGATAGCATTTTGATGGTTTCCAACAACTATAATTAGACAAAAAATAATTTCGTTACTTAAAAAACTCATTGATTCATGTAACCGATTTTATATTATTATATTAATTATTTATCAAGATCTATAAAGTTAATCTATATTTTAATGATCAAGCTAATTTCATGAAAACATACCAAATGATGAGGTAAAACACAAGCTGAGGTTGCAAAACGTTGAATTTCTGCCAATTTGAAACCCGCTTCCATGTCTGGAGAAAATCTTACAGTTGAATTACTCAAAGCGAAAAAGAAGTCATACCACATACTAACAGGGAGCTGCTGTTCATTACTTCCGTGAAGTAAATAATTCAAAATTTCTCCATAGTGTTGAGGGAATTCATACAACAAGATAGTTCTAAAATGACTTCTAAAGCAGTCATGTATCAATTGACTCGAGTCACTTGGATTAAGACCTTCTGACGTAAGAATTTTCCACATAATTGTAATGAGTTTAGAACGGTCTACAAGAGTTGGTTTTGTTTTATGTAACCAGGCACCAAGATCTAATTTTGTCAATATGACAAATGCTAAATCAGAATCTCGTCGAGAAATGGTTGCAACTTTATCATAAATGTCAAGCAAATTTTTAGAGTCTGCATTCACAAGATTAATATGAGGAGCCAGAGCACCAACGACTAATGGACGATCAATACATGTATCAACTAATTTTTTGTACTGCTCTGGATCAGTAGAAATAAATTCACCACCTATAGACAAAAATTCATTTGCGTATATGTATTAGTAATATTTTCATAAATTTATAATTTGTTCCTTAATGAGAAATACAGAAACATCAATAATAATTATTTATTATTTTTATTTATAAAATGTGAAGATAAGAAATACAAGTACCAAGAATTTCTATAAATGAGGAAAAAAGTTGTCGAGTTGGTGGGTAGAAATTTGTTTCATCAGTAATAAAACCAACAATTTGGTAAAAAAGTCGTTTTCCCACTTCTGCTATCTTGTATTTATCTCCACCTTCTTTGGTTGTTGATCGATTACAGATGACTAAATTTCTGTACAAATAAAAAAAAGCAAATCAAATATCAATCATTGAAAGATGGATTTAATTCCATACAATATTTCATACTTGCATACAGCTAGTAGCTAACTACAGTATAACATGCAGCTAGCTGCATGTTATACTGTAGTTACCTACTACTTACGTACATGTAATGAAATCAAATAAAAGAATTGTTCCAGTTTTACCACTTACGTTGTATAAAATAATAAATAAAGAGTTTTATGACTTACGTTATAAAATCTTCCATAAAAACTGCAGAAATACAAACAGATTCTGGTGGGGGTTGAATACTTTTCTGATCAATAAGATTATGATATTCTGTTCGATTTTGTTGAATTACATGACCAACACGTTCATTCAGTCTAGCCTCAGTAAACTAAATATACAATAGGAAAAAGCATATTACAATTTAGTATTTAATTAATTCTCTCTTTAATTAACAATATATAATAAAAATAACAAATAACTATTATGTTTTACAGCACAAACTAAGTAGATACTATTTAGAACTATTTATACAGTTTTTACATGGGAAAAATATTACCTTAAAAACAATGTGCGCTGGTCCAGAGCAAGGTTCCCATTTTAATGTGCCATTACACCTAACGTTGACTAAAGCTTCCGATTCATGATGTGTATACAAATCCGGTAATAATTCAGAAAATCCACAATCAAGTGCTGTTTGTTGTGAAATTTGTAAATTGAAAAGTTGAGCAAAATCAACCAACACTTTAAAATGAGTTTTCAGGCCAGAATTCATTGCAGCCGAGTCAACGTACATTGGTGGAGTAGGCACAGGTAGAATATGAATGAAATTAGGGACTTTTGGAGGTTCAGCTGGAGCATCATATGACTTTAATCGTTTTAAAATATCTTCTTGATGACTTCCTGTATTAAAAATCCAATCTGGACTTCTGACAATTCGTTGAGGTTCAACCCACACAATTCTACAAAAGAAATTCAGGAATGTTTTCATTGAAATATGTGATTCGTGTGAAAAAGCGTCTAAATCCACAAATTCCACCCAGTCATCCTGTAAATAAAAAAAACAAAACAAACGGATTTCTTAAACCAAAAAGAGCCATTTTTCTCTTGATTTAAAATTGCTGACGGAGAGTAAGAAACTACAATTCAAAACCAACAACAAATGAACTTTTGACTATGACTAATAATTTATTTGTTGAACGTGAAAAATCTTACGTTGGATCCTTCAAGTAGTAAATTTAATCGATCAGGTTGAAATTGAGGTGGTACAGCTGGTAAATACAAAGTATCTTTATGCAATTGTGGATCTTCAATCCAAAACGTCATTGCCGTAGCAAGTCTACAACAGATACAAAAACAAAATTAATACATAATAAAGTTGAAATTAAAAAAAATTTACTGCCACACTAAAATCTTTGTACCTAATATCATTCTTTTACTTTAATATTCTATTACTTACATCATACGATTCCTATGAAATTCAATAACTAAAGCTGGATTCATGGCTGGACTATCATTGTTTTCTTGTGAGACTGAGTCCGAGACTTTATTAAAAAGGTTGCGATAATACTCTGCAAGTTCATGCAGCCGTCGTTTCAACTTTTTACAGAATGCTGTATTTATCATGCCTTCAAAAAATCTCTCTCCACAACCACCTTGATTATGTTCACTGCAAGAAATTTACAAAGGTTAAGTAAAATAAACACGGGTACAGGAGTACCTAAGGAGGGAGCGAGCCAGTAGAAACGAGAGCTTATTCTATTATATTGA
>JAQGBH010007593.1:0-10785 GCA_034698265.1 Sminthurinus aureus | reverse complement strand
ATTTCTGTGGAAATTGAGTTGGGAAAATGTCAAAATCTTGTAAGACTTGGACGCCGCTCAAAATTTCTGTGGAAATTCAGTTGGGAAAATGTCAAAATCTTGTAAGACTTGGACGCCAAAAATGTGTTGTTGTTGTTGTTTTTCTTACTATTTACTTCAGTCATAAGTAAGAAAGCATATTACATATTAAGCTTTAGTCATTATGATTTACTGTCACGATGATTGTAGATCGTAGCTCAAACTACAAGCAACAATGTGTATTGTATATATGCCATTCTGCATGTACTACATCCTACATCTACAACATGACACGACTGTGCACGAAGACAAAGGATTATAACGGTTTACCTGTGATTTGTGATAAGTGATAAAACAACGGATCGCTTGATGATGTACTCAAACTTGCAACATTTTTCTATTCTATGATGTCCTGCTCCAAATTTAGCTTTAAATTTAGATTTTAATACTTCTCATCAGTGCATCTCAGACTAAGATTTTTTTCTGTAGAAATGTAGAAAAGTCCTGGAAAAAAATTAAAATTCAGTTGGTTTAAATGGCCAATCTTGAGTAAAGCTTCATTATTTTTTCATGCTGAACCTCGTGTACTCTGTATTTTTCGTGATGGGTTTTAAGTTTGAATCATGGATTCATTTATATATGGTACATAAATACAATAAATAATAAACTACATAAACTAATGTTCCCTTTTCTAAGCTCTTAAAATCTCAAACATTACATATATATATATATTTATATTCTGTGATTGGGTTGTTTAATTTGCCATTGTACTTGCAACTTTTAGCATTTGATGTCATTGTGTATGCCATGTATTTATTTTTTAGCTGGCATAATTTCATTACTTAAAAATATAAGAGAGACTGCTTTTAGTTTCTCTGGAGGTAGTAGTAGCAAGTAGCAACATCTACAATTTGCCATTTAAAATCTTTCAACTCTCTAGTTCTCACAATTTGGTAGGTGAAGTGAACAAAGAAACTGCTCGGGTACTTCCATTGCTGTATGTAGAAATAGACTAAATAGAAATACAGAAAAACGAAATGAGATGAAAGATGCATGTGTACTATAGTAAATTTCAAATAGTACATATCGTTATAATATGTAACGTCAATATAATATTGTACTTTATACTGGTCATGTTTCTGCAACTATTATTGAAGATACACATTGTGGAAAACAATAAGCAAGAATACATTTTGTGTGTACTTCGTTTCTCCTGTTGTTTTTATCATATAGATTTCAGATGCAACTTACGTGTAGATGGTAGATATTCAATTGTGTATTGTGTGAATAATGTCATTCAGCAATCATCAGCAGAGCAGATGATTATTGTCCTGCAGGATACCGTTATTCTATGATAAACATCACGACATAATTTGTGTAGAATGATAACAAAACTTACTGTTAATTCAATACCAACTATTATACAGACAAATTACGCGTGTATTAAATGTCGCGGATTATCTTCCACATGCATCCACATGCATCCACATGATTATTTGTACATACAGGGGGATCCCTGTATGTACAAATAATCACGTCCAGTATTGGAGATTATTATTATGCACAGTAGTTGAAAGGACAAAGTAATTTCACACAATTATTATTAATCTCAAAAGAATCTCAAATCCCAAGAGGAAAGGTAAATATTGAGAAAAGTAATAAAAGAATCTATGAGCCATTATTATATTATGTAAGATGGGAAATGTGAACCTGCAACCTGCAACCTGAACATTGTAAGATGTGTTTATGCATGTGTAAAGCTCGCTTACTAAAACTTAATGCAATTGCAATAATCAATAATGCTGATCATGAAATGTATAAATAATTGATATTATTCTTATATTATATATTTTTTTAGATGAAATAACGTGGAAAGTCTAAATTGTTACAACGTATTTATGTATACGTCATATGTAATATGTAAGCAGCAGGGCGAAAGAATATAGAATAAAGTGAAAAAGAGAGAAGAGAAAGTAGTTGAGAGTAAAAGAGAGAGAGAAAGTTTAAGAAGAGAAATAACTCTTGAGACTTTTTCACAATGAATAGAATTTTTTAAGGAAGAAGTTTGAATAAAATGAGAATAAGTAATCACCAATCACAATAATAATAATGTGTCAAGTGATAATAATAACGCAATACAATTAAAATATTAAGAAAACATTTGGTTTTTTGTTTTATATATAATGTAAGTATTTACGTGTGAATATTTTTTTATAGGGAAAACGAGCGAGCGAGGAAAATGAGACAAAAAGGTTCAAAAGAGTAAAATGTATATATAGTATAATAATAATATATATTATAATTATTATATATAGTTTTCCAAGAAAAAAAATCCTCTTATTGGACTGACAAAAACTGGACTGACTCCTTTTTTATATTACTTATATAAAAATCCATGAATTTTTCCCCCACAACAACAACAAGCAACTTGTATTTGAATTTATTTTTCGAATTATATTTTTTTATATTTTTTTGTCTCAACGCGCATCAGCGAATTTCCATTTCAGGTGGAAAATAGAGTTTAAAACATTTAAAATAGATATATTATATTATTATGTATCAGTATTTATATTTTATATTATATTATGTATGTATTGTAGCATAGTAGTAATAGTATGTATGTATAGTAGATAGTATTAGATAGTACTTATATGTTTTGGTTGTTCCTTTTTTCCCTTTTCTTTTCCTGCTGTTCTTTGGTGTTCTTATAATATTTACAGTGATGATAGTTATATATATTTATATTATAAATAATACATATATTATAAGAGATGGAGATGTTCTGTACATTTATTCTTTCTCATTCATGATGGTTGATATTGATATGATGGTCATTTCATTTCATTTCATCGACATTGATTCATGATATTAATTATTTATACATTCGGATTTTGTTTGTTTGTTATATACAATGTTGTTCAAATTGGATGTTTTATTTGGATTTTTTTTCATTTGTTGGTATTTTAATTGTTAATTAAATTTTGTATGATATGGATTTTTTTGTTTAGTCAGATGATTCTGGGAAAGGTCCAGCCATCAGCCTCTTCAAGAATGCTGTTATTAAGAAAAATGTAAAACAAAGACCAGTATTAGAAAAAAAACGTTTAATCCTATCTCTCATTCAGTATGTTTAGTAAATTAAAGATGCTCCATCTATTTTCAAAACTTTATAGATGATTTATAACTTTAACCAAGTTAAAAAAAACATTAAATACTTAAAATTACTGTACTAAATGGGATAAAATGATAAAACTACTTACGGCCATAGGGGATAAAACCTTCCTCATCCTCGGGGTCGCAACAGGCCTTAATGATTTCTTCTGCTTCAGAACCTTCTAATCTCTCACCTACATCACAAGTAAAAAAGAAAACAGAGTATATATCAATACATATAAGCTCAATTAAATTAAGTCAGCATGTATGTACAGTACGAGATTTATGATAGATATGCTCATCATATCAGAGCATCATTCTTATATTATGTGTTTTTTATGCAAGCATTTTATCATTTGGTAGCGGAAGAGAGAATGACGGAAATGGGAACCATAAGGATAAAGGAGAGAAGAGAGTTGAACTGCCAAAATGTCAATTAATCTCAGCCAACTTGTGGGATTCGGTTTAAATATCTCATGAAGATACATGATGACGAATAGATACACAGAACTTACGAGGGACGTATACATACGTAGAACAAGAAAGGAAAAGGAGTAAGACAAAAGTGAAAGTTTACAGGTTACAGTTTTTACATCTCAATGCTGTTGGTCGTATTTGCCAACAAATTGGCAACATACATTTTGTACCGTTTATTTAAATTTTTTATGAGGAATGTCTAGTCTGTGTTAACTTTCAGAAAAATGTAGCAAGAAAGAATACTACATAAAATACAACAACGTGTTTAGTATATTGTGCTTTTGTATACACATCTATATTTATCAAATATGTATGGTTTAAAACGCGATGTACTATAGACTATAGTATGTATAGTTGAATTGGAGCTGAAGAAAGGGAAACAGGACAAGGAATAATAATAATATATGTGTATGGGGTATTAAATTACGCACAATCAAATTTTGAAGGACGAAATACAAGAATAATTTTTTTTTGTGCTTGCACAAAATTCACAAGAATTTGGATTACTAATTCATGTGGAATAAGGACAATAATTATAAATTATTCCTTAAAAGAGAGTAGAATATTTCTAAATAATTAATTATTAATTACCCAAAGATTGCAAGATGTGGCTAAGTTCAGCAACCATCATTTTACCATCCCCTGCTTTGTCGTATAATTTCAAGCATTCCAAAAAGTCATCAATGTTGCCGACATCTTTGTCTTTCTTAACCTAAACCATACAAACAAATTAAAAAATTTGATGACCAATTAAATTATACTTTATTTTCATTAAAGAAAAAATAATGTGGATTTTTTTTTGTTATTGTCGTACTTTTCATTGTAAATTATATTAAGTAAAAAGAGCACTAGCTATTATAGAGCTTACTTGACTGAAGATGGGAAGGAACTCGTCAACCTTCAATTTCTTTTCATCTGGAATTATTGGAAATTAAAATAATTATTGTTATTAAATAAAGTTTTAATTAATAATTGTACTTTGAGAATAGGTATATACTAATTGAAAAAATAATTTTCAATCATTGCTTTCTCTGAATTGGATTTTCATACTTTTTCATGAATGCATGAAAAAAAGCATGCATGTGCATTTTGCATCCACAAAGTTAAAAAAATCTGCAATGCTGTTGAATGTTTTAGTCCTTCCATTTTAAACAACAATCTTTTTTCAGTGGTTTTCAAATTTCATTATTGTTCTTGTAAAAACAACACAGAAGATGGACTCATATAGCTGAAAACTCCATGTATTATTATTATTATTATACAACAACAGGGTGGTTGTGAATTTTCTTTCTTTCACTATTAAACTTTCACTCAACATATTATGCACAATGGAAGAGTTGAAACCCACACTGAAAAATGATTGTTGCTTTCCCGTTACGAATCATTTGTTGTTTTCTACTATGAAAATGGTAAAATAAAATGAATAAATATTTGGATTATTGTTGTTGTACATACTCTTCTTTTTGGTGCCTCCGACTTTTTCAACGAGTTTCTGAGTGGGGTTAAGATTAAGGGCTCTTAATACATCACCAACATAGAAGGCATCTACAACGTCATTTCCTTCAAAATCATAGATCGAGAAAGCGAACTTGGCCCCTGTTAGATGACGAAAGAAACAAAATACACAGCATTTCCATTAATCAATACAGTTAAAACTCCACAGGATCACGTAAACACATTTTTCTCATATGTATTTTAGTAGTAGTAGTCGTTGTTGTGTATAGATATTAAACATGTATCCAGTCTATTCTGTATACATTATGCATATTATATACATATATGTATAAGAAGAATCGTAATGAATGGAAGTGATGTAGTTGTATATATATATATATTTTTTTTAAATGTGTGTGTATGAGAGTGTGTGTTGGTAGTTGGTATGTAAATACATTACAATCTGTTCAAGAGAGATTCTCCTGATCCTGATTATCTCAAATATCTTCAGTCACATTGCACATTTAGCACATGATTGTCTTGTTCTTCTTCCTCTTGGTCTATACATAAAATGTATGTACATGTACAATGGACATGTATTGTGTGTGTTTTGTATATATTATATTATTATGTGCGAGTAGTGTAAATGTTCATGAGAAAGAAATTCTTTACATTGTCAAATTGGCAAGATGCCAAAAAACTCTTGAGACGGTTCCATATAAGGAACGTCGTTACTATTTTTAGACGTTTGCACATGCTATAACGTATATGTTCTCTCTCCATCTCACACACACTAACTATCTCGCTCCCTCTCGTTCTTTCTCTCCCTCTCTCTCTCTCTCTCCGTTTCCTCCTAAATATCTTCCTTTCTCTAATTTTCTACCACACATATTTTCATGGAACGTACGATATTTTGTTTGCATAATTATATTAGATTATTCGTTGACTGTAACCTCGTCTCATATTCAAAAGAAAGAAAGAAAGAAAGAAAGAAAGAAAGAAACGTATTTATGATGAAAAAAAAAAACAATATTATTTTTTCTTCCTCTATTCTTTTTCTTCAAAGAGAAACACGAGAAACAATACATTATGTAGGAAGAAAAAGATGTCAATCATATGATGATGATCATTATTTTTCTCTTCTTCTTGCTTATAATTATTTGTTTCTTCCTCCCAGAAATCAATTTTTCAGTTATATTATTTAAGTACTGATTACAGTCATACGGAGAGAGAATTCATTTTCTGTTTTATTTTCTTTCTTTTTTCCCAAGTAGAATTCCTTATGGTAAACTATTTTCACTTATTCCGTTGTATTTAGTGTAAATACAGATTTGCACACTCATTATTTTTTTTAATATAAATGTAATATAAATACATTTAACTTTCCACAAACACAAAAACACTCACACACACTTTTTTCTATGTAGTTTTATGATATATATATATTTATATATACATATATATAGTATCCTGATTAATTTGTGATCTGTGTATGTAGAAGTATTGGTGATGGTGGTGGTGGTAGTAGTATAGTAGTAGTAGTAGTAGAATTTTTTGAGGTTTGAAAATAGTGACTGTAAAGAAAAACTTTCCAGTAAAGGATCAATTAAACAATAATAGTAAAATAATCATAAATATATACTTTGAATAAATAAATAAAAATGAATAGGTAATGGTATAATGTATTATGTATATATATAGTTAACTACGTTGTATATATATCTATAAGAGATATATGTATATAAGAATTGTAATACTGGTATACATATGTGTGAATGAACTTTTATACAAAATTAAATGGATATATCAATTTAAAAAATGAGGAAGAATTATAAAAGTAAAAAAACATTTCACGGTCCAAAAATTTAAAAACGAAACTTACTTTCGATATCCTTAGCACTCAGATCTGATGCCTGTAATCACAAAAAAAAGATGTTTAGATAAAATACACGAACACTGTAACATGTTGTTTTTTTTCAGTACTATATAGAAGTGATAATATATATATAAGTGTAGTGTTTTTTTGGTGAAAATTAGATTTTAAAAACTGTAGATTATTTCCAACAAATCAATAACAGAAGGAAAGAGAAAAAGAGGAGACGAACTAATGACTTATAACTATTATTTTGATTATTTTGTTGAAACTATATTTTGCTGGTTTTATATATTTTTCCGTGTGATAATGGAAGTTAGCAGTGATTCTTTTTACCATTTTGCTGAGTGGGTATGTGATGTGATGTGCACTGTATAGATGATGAAGGAAGAAGAAGCGATGCCGGCAACAAAGTCCCGTGAAGTGAACTGAGCAGACTGGAAACGACGAGTGTGTAAGGGTGAAAAAAGAAGAAGGTATAGGAGGATGACAAAAAAGACAAAAAAAATTCGGGTCGGTCCATTTCTAAAATTAGTATCATCCCTGAAACGGATTTCACAAATACTATAGACAGAAACGAGTATCCGGAATTTCTCAGTACTAGAGTAAACCACCACCACTAAATATTATACTAGGTACTTAGTTAGTTTAGTCAGTAGTTGTAGATAGAGAGAGTCAGAGAATCAGAATCAGAATAGGTACATGCCTACTTTTACTTACATATTATAATATTATTATATTATTCTAGTACATAATATATATTATAACGTACAACAGTATAGATAGTAGAGTATTGAAATCGGGGTCAACCTTTCCCCAAAAATTCCCTGAGAAAATAAGCTTCAGCTAAAATTTATTTTTACTTCTTTGATACATGCAGAGAATGAAAAAGATTTTCAACTATATATATATATATATATACACAATATACAAAATACAATACAGTTATTACACATTTAATACATACAACAAGTACACACTGTGCAGAATGCATACATAATAATATGATGTGTACTTTAAGATATTCACACATTTATAAATATATATGTAGATATATTATACAAAACACATCATCATTATCATTATGATTATCTGTTCTGCTTGTTCTTGTTTTCTTGTTCAACTCTTTTCTGCATCCTTCATGTCCTGTAAATGCACAAAACGATTCGGCAGGATTCGGATTTCAGTGTTGAAAAGGAGAGACAAAGAGACACATAAAACTACCTCATATTATCCTAACTATAAAAATTAAAAACCCTCCCCCTTCAGAACTTTATACATGCAATATGTGCTTACTATAGATATGCTATATATATATATATATTTTACAATATGTATTTTTGTGCAAAGTGGTTTTTTCTCTTTTAAACTGAAGACTAAAGCTGAATGAATTTCTTTTCATTTATTCTGGTGCTACACACATGAAGTAAAAGAATCTAAATGATGATTGCAATGATGAATCATGTTTTTAAATGCCTACTTTTTTTTATCTGTATTAACTAATACTTTTTTCCATTCAATAAGTTCCATAATGTGCTCAAAAAAATGGATACATATACATTTATTTTCATAAATTGTTTGTGGCATTGAAAATTTTATGATTTTGATCCGTTCAGAACTTTTGAAAGTGAATCAGATCAAACAAAATTTCAAAAGTGTCTCAGACTCAGAGTCTCAGACACTTTCGAAATTTGTTGTTTTTTTTTTTTGTCAAACTGAAAAACGAATGTAGAAAGTATTTTGGAACTCATAATGTAGAACTCACATTTAAATGTTCAAAGTTGGCCAACATTAAAAAAATACAAATCTACAAATGTGTTTACCTGAATCACGAATCTTGTGGGCACTAAAAAAAGACAAAAAAACAGCAAATATACGGTTTTAAATTTAGTCATTTCAAGGAATCAGTATTGAGTACATGAATAATGAATAATTCTTTATAAATAAAAAATTTCATAGTTTACTTTAAACATAAAACATAGTGTTTCATAAGGGTGCAAAAAATGCTGATTAAAATGCAATTTAAGTATACAGTTATACTATACACAGTCAATGCGATGGCACAAACCTATATATATGAAATATGTACTCGAACATCCGAAATCCGAACGATTCCGAGATCTTATACGCGTAAATAGATTTTAAATATAATAATATTGTGTAACTTAAAGTAAAAAGGGATGTAGTGGTGTAAGTTTGGAATGCGAGAAATTCCATCTAGAAAGGACATGGCAGGCAAATAAAGGGATTTTGGAATGCTGTCAGAATTGGCCCAAATTTTGCAGAGAGGTACTTTAGACCATGGGGAACAATGTTTGTGAAGTGACTTTAAAAGTGATTGCCCTCTTTGACCTCTGGAGGTCATCAAAGTTTAAAACTTTTTGTTGGACTTTGACGCCGCGCCGTGTAAAACTTTTATTCAATATTTTGTAGGTATTTTTACACTAAAACTCAATTTACAAGTAAACCTTTGAAGTTAGAAACCTGATGACTTCACAAGAAATGATCAGCATAAAATTCTCTATCGATTGATACCATTTTTATGTATTTTCACGAAACTTGATTTTTTATAAAAATTCAATAATTTCCTCGATTTTTATAAAAAACCAAAGTTTCGTGAAAATACATAAAAATGGTATCAATCGATAGAGAATTTTATGCTCATCATTTCTTGTGAAGTCATCAGGTTTTTAACTTCAAAGGTTTACGTGTAAAATGAGTTGTAGTGTAAAAATACCTGGGAAATATCAAATAAAATTTTACACGGCGTCAAAGTCCAACAAAAAATTCTGATCTTTGATGACCTCCAGAGGTCAAAGAGGGCAATCACTTTTAAAGTCATTTCACAAACATTGTTCCCCATGGTCTAAAGTACCTCTCTGCAAAATTTGGGCCAACTCTGACAGCATTCCAAAATCCCTTTATTTGCCTTCCATGTCCTTTAGAATTTTGAAAAACCATTGCTTTTCATAAGTAGAGGATTTTCTTGTACAAAACTCACAGTTTATTCATTATTTTCATTCATACAGGAAATTGCCATGGTTTCCACGTACAACGTACAACGTACAAGTTGGTAGTTTATTTTTGCATCCTCCAGTTTTTTTGCTCAATGTACAATGTACAATGAAATTTGCACACTTGATTCTTCAGTGGCAATTTGCTTTAGTTCTGTGACATGTTTTTGCTATTTGCGTTTTACACTGCGGAAAATATTGTACCTGAGTAAAAAAATAATTCATTTACATACAATTCACGCGATGCTATTTTCGTGTGTGGGAACTTTTGATACAACATTCTGCAATTTAGTGAGGAGTGAAAAATGAGATTGAAAAGTTAAGAGACTCGAACGTTTCCTGTCTTGTCGTTCTTTTAACTTGCAAACTGCGAGCTACGAAATATTTTACAGGAAATATTGTATGAATTTTCAAAGCAATTCGTCTAATTTTTTTACATTATCTCCATCAAACTCAAGAGTGAATCTCAATGTCAATGTCATTGCCATTTGCTACTTACATTGGAATTATCATTGCAAATTCTCAAATGTTAAATGGATTTACAAAATCTCATGCATTTATCTCTTTTGACGTGAGAATGTTTTTCGTTTTATAGCCGAAATTCAGACTCCACTAGGATTTCTTTCACATGACGAAAATAAAAGTGGCGATTCTCTTCTGTATGTATTTATTTCAGAGTCTAGATTCCAGAGTTTAGTTTTTCCGTCTTGGAATTGAAAATGGACAGTGTATTTCCTACACAGCTGCGTTTTATATAACATGAGGAATCTGGAGAAATAGTTTCATTTGAGTTTCTACTCCGTCCAAGTGCAGTTC
>JAQGBH010007592.1:0-10786 GCA_034698265.1 Sminthurinus aureus | reverse complement strand
TTTTGTTTTTGGAAAATCGAATGTTCATTTTTCAGACCAGGGGCGCTTTTTTATTGGTTTTGGACCACTGTGCGACGTCAAACTACTGTAAGTTTAATAATTTTTGTCTTCAGATGTTGTGAACATTTCCAACATTTCCTTGGAATTTTCAATGTTTCTTGTCAATTTGAATCAGGATCGCTTGAAAATTGAAGTTTGTAGCCAAACCAAACTTAAAAACTTCCAGTTAATAACAAATCAAATCAACCAAAGACTGAATTTTACATTTTATGCGGCTGCAAACATTCGGAAATATTTTAATTGTCCATTTTTGTACTGACGAGACACGATATTCAAGATTAATGACCAAATAAATCCCAAATTCAAAATCCAATCCCATAAAAATGATACTCGGAATTTGTCATAAACATTTAATTCACCATCCATTCAAATATTTAAAACGCATTCCGTATTTTAATGCCGGAACATGGAGAAATAGTTGATGAAATCTACTTAAAAATGAGAGAATATTTTATTTTAATCTAGATTCTAGATTCTAGATCCAGTTGTAACCGCAAAAGTGTTTGTGCATGCCATGAAATTTGAAAAGACATGCAACTACCCGTAAAAATTAGTGCGAATGAGAATTAGTATTCGCATTGAGATTTTTAATGCAGACCATAATGAATAATAAATGTGCAAACATGAGTGCAGTTTAATGGAGAGTAGAAACGGATTACAAATTTCTCGGGTCTGCACAAGAGAAACATGTTTTTTATACACAATAAATACACGTTCTTCATTTACCCTTTTATCGCTTCTCCATTTTCCAGTCTTAATCTTTATCTTCGTTTTGGTCTGATGCTCAACGCAGAAAAACATGCTGGAGCTTGAAGCTCGTGTTAAATACCCGTAATTTGATCCCGTTTACAACTTAGCTAGTGTTTTTGTGTGCTGTTTGCTGGGTGTGTCTACCAAAATTATAATAAAATGCAAAAACTGAGGCGTTCAACGAGCAACGAGCAGCCAGCAGATGAAAACATTCAACTTCCAAAGGAAAATAAGAAAAGAGAATACATAATGATGGGAAAATGTGGCTCAACGGAACTCAACAAAACTCGGCCCAAAGCTCAAAGCTCAAAATGAGACAAGTGAAGCGTGGAGAGAATGAGAATTTTATTGTGAGTGGAAATTGAGAGTTGATGGATTTTATTAACAAGTCTCGAGTCTCGAGATGAAAAGACATAAAAGACCAGAGAAAATATGAGAAGCGATGAAATAAACGAGCTCATGGATCCTGGACGAGGAAAGCAAAGGTAAATTGATAAAGCTGAAGGGAAAATATAACAACTTGTTTTGTGTCTGGATGGAAATTATTTGTACTTGAACCGTTGCAGAAAATCTGCAGATTAGAAAGAAAAACAAACCAAAACACGTGGATCGTGGATCGTTGATAAAACAAGGAAAAAAGGATTTTTGCATATTCCAAATTGCACCACGAGCAAAATATTTACACATCATTTAAAATTTAGATACGCCACAAGTTTTTTAAATTTGAGCATTACTGCTTTTCAAGAATACGCAACGGTGGTTGATAATACTTCGGTTGCAATTTTGTGTACTGAAGTTCAATTTTTACAAGCGGCGTTCAAATCTTTAAATTTTCGAGAAAGAAACGCCACGTTTTTTCGCGATTCAAATTACAGTGAAAATTGCAGATGTCAGTCAGCTCAAATTTCGAGCTTCTCAGATTAATACTTGTGGCGTTATCATGACAACAACACCGACAACGACTTTATCGCGACGATTCCCGACAAAGACAAATTAGACATGAAAAAAGCTGACCAAAGGAGACTAGTGGAATTCCGGATTTTGAGCAACGGTGATAAGGCGAAAAGAGGGTCAATAAAATTGTGCTGTTTTAATACGTTTCGTGAGCTGATTAGACTTTCATGAAATTCAACGGTCGATGTTGCGCCAAAGGCAAAATTTAAAATAATTGGGAATTGCAAATTACAAATTTCAAGCATTTGAATTAATTTGAGAATGTTGATTTTGTTGTCGTGTCTTTCACAATGCATCAAAATGCGTCCTCAATCTTCATTTACAGATAACAGTCAAGTGTCATTTCACAGAATGCAAAAGACGGCACAATGAAAAATCTGAATCAATTCCAGATTCAGAGGTCACGAAAATGCACAATCATCTGGAAAATATCTCGACACAAGAGACTCGAAATGCAGCAACGACATTTTGATCTCGAATAAGTTTTTCCACTCAGGCCTCAATTTCTTCTTCACCCTTACTGGACGAATCCTAATTTGCATTTGCCTGTTTTTACTTGGATTTTAGAAATTGCCTTACGACTTTTGACTCACAATGTAAATTGAAAATTCTAAGGGATCCGAAAAAACCGAGTTTTAAAAGTGAAAACTGATCTGCCTTGCAAAAAGCAGGACCCGAAATATTTTTTACCCGCTCATCTTGTCCCACTACAGTAGCCCCTCGATTATCCGAACTAATTCGTGCAAGAAAAGTTAGGATAAGCGAATTACAATTCGATCATCCGAACTCATCAGCAGAATGGGCGAAGTAGACACGAAGCGGAAATTACTACTGGAACTAAAAATTCATAGAAAACACCACTAGATGTCGCAAATGGTGATTTCTATATACAACGAGAAAAGCAGTTCGCTTATCTGAATTTGTTCGGATAATCGAAGTTCGGTTAATCGAATGTTCGGATAATCGAGGTTCGGATAATCGAGGGGCTACTGTAGTTTCGTTTGCAATAAAAAACTGAGACTATCTAACCGTAAGAGAATTGGATGATGTACATTAATAATTTAAACGGCGTCTAAACTGAGCAAATGAAATTTTTAAATTTGAAGAATTCCAGAATCATAATCTCCTACGTAAACAAAGGATGCCATTAATTATATTTTGTGTAAAATTCATATAATTTCTTCACTCCCTTCCGATTATTCATACGCAGATTATTATACCAAAGTTTTGTGTTTTGGAAGCCATCGCATTGGAACCATCGAACGGTGACTTGTGATTTGTTTTGTTTGTAGATATTTTGTATGTACTTTGAATTTGAAATTTTTGTAGATCCAAATCTCAAGTTTAGAATTCCTGTGAAAATTGTGCGCATAATTTCAACGCCAATTATTATTTTCCCTGTACCTAAAACTACTCATTTGTGACAGTTGAGTTAAAGTGCTGCTCTGTAGTGCGAAATTAACGATCAAACTCCATTTGCTCATTTCGGAATGTTTCTTTCATTAACACTCGACCTTTGACCTGACCTGACCTGGTCTTTGAGTTTCAAGTCTTTAGATTTTGTTTTCTGTTCAATAGCCAATATTCAATGCACAAAATATTTTGCCTTTTCATTTCTCCTTTTTCCTCTCATCCTCAGAAAAATTCTCTTTCGTCTCTTCACCTTGATCATTCAAACGCGAAAACGCATTTAAGTTTAAACTTTCCCTTATCCAAAATCAGGATTCTAGTTCCATCTAAATTCACAATGAACGCACAGAAAATTAATTATCATGAAGACTTTTCGATTGAGAATTGAGGGTTTCAATCAGATCAGTTTTTTTTAAATCTCAATTTGGGACTCTTGAGATTGGAGATTTGAGATTTGAGGTTCAAGTTGATGTTGACGTTGAGCGTTATTTTGCCGTCTAAAATGAATTTGACATGTGGGCAATTCCGTTTAATTTTTCACATGGATTCGTGACTGAAACTTGAAACTTGATATGGAAAAGGAAACTTCCAGACAATGCTAAATTCCATTGTCCACTTCACTGTTTTTTCTGGATTTTGTAGGCCAGAAATTTCCACTTCAACCGCATCTTCAGCTAAAAAAAGAGCCAATAATTATTTAACAAGGTGAAGAATAGAAAGAGGATTCAGCATTCCGGATTTCAGATTTCAAGCTCAAATGTGGAAACAAAAGTGACCGATTCATTAAATCGACTTGTACTTACGATTTAGCATCTCAAAGGAGAATCAACATCAAAATCAAAATCTGGACCATCACAATTCTAAACTGAGCTGAGCTGAATTGAGACAAGAGAATCGAAGAGAGCCAATTTGTAAATACAATCGACAAAATCTGAATTAACGTTGCACAGCACTAGAACCCAAATTGGAATCGAAATCTGACTCGAATGCAAAATACAAAGTACAACGATCTGCGATTAAGCACTTTGTGCCATTTTCAATGAATATCCATGTCTTGTGGCTCTTGAGCCAAATTATACATGTCCTTTTTCATGTCAACTCATCAGCGTTGACATGATCGATCGAGTTTGCTCGTCCACAGACAAAACAGGATTTCAAGTGTCGACAGATTGTTCTGAACTGGAGCAGGAAAAAGAGGAGAAGGGAAACGAAATATTAGTGTAATATCGACGCCGCTCGTTTATTTCCGGCTACTTTTTGCACGGTATGAAAAAGTAGATCTTGTCTAATTGTTGCACGGAATTCAAGTCGTTTATAAAACTGAAATCCTGGTAGCCCAATTCAGTCAGTCACATTTTAACTTTTAACTCAAGTGCTTAATGTACGAAATACGTTACGTTTTTTTGTAGATTCGATCAGACCGCTACTGCGGGTCTTTGGTCTCAATTCAATTTATTTTTATTCCATTTTGACATAAGCGAACGAGTGAATAATTTGAATGCTCAGGGATTATATTACCATTCATAAGGTTAATTGAAACTAATAAATGTGTGGACATTGTCCACGGGACAATGTATCTCGAATCTCGAATCTTCAATCCAGATGAAAATAGCTCCTTTTGCTTGTTTTTGTTTACAAATGGCGAGTGGCAGATGCGGTGAACAAATGAAATTTTGTGTAATTTATTTCAACTGCACCGTAGTCTGCGGTCCATTGCTTCGGCTACCCCAAATTCCAAATGGAATGGGACATCCACTAACGTTAAGCAGTGAGCAAAGGGAAAAGACTCGCCGAGACTCGGATTTCAACTGAATGTACAATAATAATGTATTATATTATACAATCGATAATTCTCTTGTTCCGGTTTTTGAACATTGGCTCAAGGATAAATCTCTTTTAATTTTCAGGAGCTTAAGCATTTAGCAAAGTCATCATTTAATTTTGAATTCAATAGTTTCAACATTAAATCATTACAAGAGGATGTTCTGCAGTTTCAAATTGGCGCATTGAATCTTCATTTATAAAAGCGGCGTTGAAATTTGTCAGATAAATTTTATATTTTCATGCGTATTTATTTGCGGTCGTCCGTCTCAAGGTAAACATTTTGCATTTGTTCAGGATACAACGGAAATCCAACGCGTATTGTTTTTTGGCTTTTTTGTGATCCAATTCCAGTCGACAACTTGTTTCCCTGTCTCCATTGACAAAACAATAAACTTGTGGAAATGTCTATGAAAAATGGGAACATTTTAATCGCTAATCCACATTTGATTGCTTTTGCTCCCGCGACTCAACTCCACTCCACTCGATTTGACACGTTTACTCGCATTAAATTTCCATCGCATCGTTTCTTCGCGTAAACAAAAAACACATAGAACATCAAGTTACCGCCATCCCCAAAATTATTAGCCAAGCCAATGAAAAATGCGAATCTGCAAATTGAAACTCGCAATGTAAAATCCCAAGGACAAATAAACTGGATAAACCCATAAATATTCACGCTTCGCTTGTGTGACTCCGAAATATTACATAAAAAAACGACAAACGACAAATGACTGCTGAAAGCATCTGCACGTATTTTATATACTTTCCTACAAAATCTTTATCCTTGTGTTGGTGTGCAAATTTATTTCCTTTTTGTCTGAAATGTTAAAACTGGCATTGGATTTCCCAATAAGAAAGAACGTTCTCAACAAATCAAGAACTCCAGTGCAAATGGACAAGACAAAGTTTAATGAGATGCAGACGCTGCTTAAACTTTTCAAATGACAAAAACATGCTCAATGACTTTTAAATTTCACATTTTCTTTCAAGTTTCCAAATCTTTGCCAACATTCAACATTCAAAAAGCAGAAGATAGCATAGAAAATAAAATATTTCTTTGTGTCCGGGAAACTCGAAAGAAAGTAGAGTTTTTTGTCCTTGAAACAAAAAGCAAATCTTAAGTCGTGAAAAAGTACGCAAAAGTTCAAGTGGGTAAAGAAAAAATGGAGATTTCTGTCCAGATTAAAAATTTTTCTTGGAGAAAATCACTGCCTAATAAATTTGCAAGTGCTCCATTCGAACGACGGAATGATTCGCGTACACCAACAATTGAAACAACAAATCTTAACGTACATTGACAATTTTTCTGTCTCAAATAATTTAAACGGCGTCAAACTCTTACCGAAATTTTCCCTTCAAGCCTCTCGCATTTTTAGAATTTCTGGGATTTGTCGCCATTTCCCACAAACTGGCTCAACGGTGAATTCATGTTTAAAGAATCTGCTTCCAATTTTATCAGGCACAAATCTGCACAAGTTCCTTGTAAATGGCACTTTTACTTGTAAAATAAACCATCAATTCCAAAAATTATTTGTCAAATTCCAACGCGGTTTTTAAATTAAAGCGTCTCACCTTCGCATCACTATTCGAGATTACCTCTGTTCTTTGTTTGTTACCTCACATCTGATTAACACATCCACATTCTTTGGAAAGATTGGAATTTCTAAAACCTTTTATAATTTTCATGTCCAAGAAATGCAAATCTTTTTATGTTTTGCTAACCATTTTTACATCATCCTCACAAAACCCAGCCAAAAACAGTAAAAAATAAGAAATTGACGATACAAAATTTGCCTTTAAAAACTGTAGGTAAACTTGACCTACACACTCAATTTAACATGCGTGATAAACTTGAACGAGGAAACTTTTCCATTTTTGTATACGCGTTTAAAAATACAACGGAGTTAGTCATCATTCTTCACGTTCACGTTAATTTTCACATTTCAAACGACTGTAATTTAAATTCAACTGACTTTATAATAAAAACTGCACAATTCACACTCAATTTTGTTTCAAAACTGTAAGTGAGACGAAGGAAAACCCACAATGGAAAACTCTGACTCTCAACTGACGAATGACGATGCTTCTGTTTCAATTCAATTTCAGTTGTGCATCCACAAAAGATTTAGAAAGAGAAGAATCACGCGAGAATTTTCATTTGAAAAAGGGGCAAAGTTCAACGTGTAGATAAAAATGCAACATGTGTGCGCATTTCAATAGTAAGACGCATGTGGTAAATTCAGATGGATAAAGAACACACAAAAAAGAAGGAAAGAGAAAACGACAACCAAAAGGTTCAACTCTGTGTTTTTGAGCTGGATAAAAAAACAATTTTTATCTCATTTCAAGTGCAGTAAAAATGCGTGTTTGTTTTCTGGCTTATCTCATGACTGACACACAACAGCACAAAACAGAAAATAACATACACATTGACGCTTGAAATGCACCAAGTCGAGCGAGTCGAGTTGAGTCACAAACACAAAGTAATCGAAATCAGAATGACACTACAAATATCACAGGCGTAATGTGTATTTGTACTCGTCAACTTGAGACTTGAGACAAAGTGATGCGACAGCACACAAAACATGCGTAATATTTGAAAGCCGTTGGTATTTCAGATTCCAGTGCAGCACAACAAATTGATTCAATTATTAAATTAGCTCACTTGATTAAGAGTGTTTGATGCGGATACTTGGACAAAATATGCGCTGTGTAAATCATTCAAACAAAGAAACAAAAAACTTTAAGCGAAGGTCAACTGTCCCGTCTGGAGTCTGGAGTCTGAAGTTTTGATTTGCTGCCTCAGTTCTGTTTCTGGTTTCTGGTGTTTGGATTTAGATGTGACATTCGGCAGTTTTTACGAGTCATAGGCCGCTTCTTTGAAATTTGAGCGTTGCTAAAGGGAAAAGTCTGAGAATTGAAAGTGAGTGAGGCTGCGATAATCAAAATCAAACTAAATGACTTTGGTGACGGCAACCAGCGGCAAATGATCACTTCACTCGAAACTCAACACTTGACACAAAATAAACTTGCTTTGGATGAAACTGTTTGTAATGTGCAGCGTACGAATTAAGAGTTTTATCATTTCTTTAACTACAAAAAATATGGAGCTGCGGCTTGACTTCTGACCTTTCGAGATGAATTCAGCAACTGCGATTGACGATTGAGGATTGAGCGGCTGTTCAACTGTCTCGACAGAGTTCTGGATGGATTTTGTACAAATCTCCAAACTCCGGGTGGGAAAAAGTGCGACAGATATTTAAAACGGCGTTCAAGTTGTTCTGTTTTTCTTTGCCTCTGCAAAAACTTGGGTAGGCGCTGTAATTTTTAGATGCCAAAAATCCTGAATAATCTCGGTGTCGGAGATTACCGAAGGCACAAGAAATAATTACAACGGCATTCAACTTGGAAAAAATAATGAGTAAATATACCTAAAATGCCCGTTGCTCTTGTTTTTGTCTTCGTATTTGCTCATAAATTCAAACTCTTAAATCGACTTGAATTTTATTTCGTAACTATTGACAACACTTTTGTTTTTCTGTCCGTCTCCGTCTGCATGTCAACTGTCGATTATTGTTTTTGTTAATGTCTTTGAGATGACAAAAAAGCTGAAGAATTAAATCAAATTTAACATCGCCTTTGTTGTAAAGAGTAAATGCGCTCCTGTGGACACTTTTGTGTTGATGAGAAGTTGATTATTCTTTTGCATGTGACAGGCAAATTCCGTCTAGAAACTTTTAATTCCAGATAAAAATTCCAGTTGCAACTGTCTCGAGCTGTGGTCGTTTTGGTGTTTTGAGCTAATTGGCTATGAAATACTTGACTATCTGCTCTGTTGATTTGTAAAAATTGTCTTTTTCATATAGGCACTCGTAAGCCGGTAAAAAAGCCAAACGGCGTTCAATTCTTTCATAAATTAAACATTTACAAACTCAATTTGTGTGTTATTCACAATGAAGTACAATTTTGTCGTGTCATCAGTTTCATTCTATTACAAAGCATGAATCAAAGTGATTGTGTAAGATGCACATGCAAAGCAGAAATCTTTTTTCTGATCCGCGAAATCGGCATTGCAAAATTTCCAATTTCTTATTCAAAATCCAGAATTAATTCTGAATAAAATACACACGAATTAGTCGACTCTCGCAACCAACATTTCTTCAATTTTTCCTTGTGCTTGTACATTGTACAGTTTTACTCCCGTACAAGTTCAACATTCAAAATTCATATCATTTTCTTAAGTTTAGATCAACGAGTTTTAATCAAAGCTAAAATTCTGGTTGAATGAAAAGATGAAATTACCTTTAAATTGAAGAGGGCGAAAACCTTGGCCAAAATCCGCGAGAGAATTCTGATTCCAATTTCCAATCATTCGAAATATTCGACTCAACTGCACATTTGTTCGTCAAACACGAATTAAATCAGCTGGGTTTTATTCTCATCAGCACCTTTTTCACAACACAATACAGCACAAAACACAACACTAAAACTTGGGCTTAACGTTTTTTCGTTTCTATGAACACCCTGTAAAAAACAAAAAAAAAATCATGAGCACAATTAAATTAGTTAAGAACAATTCACAATTTTTTCCTAAAATTAACGGAGAACAATAATTTTTTCACGTTTCGTGTTCTCAAACAGGGCATTTTAAAATTTTCACGTTTTCTGTGGATTTGAATCCCCGCACTTTTAACATGTGCTTTCACTATCACTTAAACTTTCACTGAGAGCGTCTGGTGGACGCTGGAAAATTGTATGCGTTAGAATACGGAGGGAACAGAAAGACAACGAACGAGATCCGCACGGACCGAGTGCACAAATAAAATGAACTGACTGAACTGAAAACGAGCGAGGGAATTTAATCTCCATCCGCTCAGCTTCAGTTTCCGCAAACTCACAACTCCAAATCCGAAACGAACTCCACTTCAGTCCGCTCCTTTCATTCGAGCAAAGCGCATGCAATTCAACTCGTCGCCTTCTCCCAAGAAAAAGAGAGAAAAAGAGAAAGAGAAAGCACGTGGTGCTGAAGATTTGCACCTGAAACATGAACTCATGTGAAACGTTCGGACTGAACTCAAATGCACAATAGCATCGGGAAAATTTATCCAGCATGCAGACGAATTTAAAATTTTGGGGTATGATTTTAGACAAATGGAGTTTAGATTCGTTGAATTTTCTGAATTATTCGTTTGCTTATTGTTTGTTTTGACCACAGTATTTCCAAATTTACGCACTCAGTCTGAAATTTAAACCAAAATAATTTTGAGCGGCGTCAAACTACCGCAATTTTAATAATTTTTGTCTTGAGGTGCTGTGAACATTTCCGGCATTTCCCACGAATTTTCAATGCTATTAGTCAACTTGAATCCGGAGAACTTGAAAATTGAAGCTTGTAGCCAAACCAAACGTCAAAAATTCCGGTTAATACCAAATCAAACTAGCCAAAATCTGAATTCTCGTGATTTTTTTAGAATTGAACACACTTTCGTGTTTCATGTTTGATGTTTGACGAATTGGAATGGATTTTGTACCTCGACATTTTTATCTCAAATATCGATTAATCTAACCTACAACCTTCTATTTTTAAGCGAGGTGATCCATTTGATTATTTTACCATATCCATTTTCCATTCTGTAAGCACATTTTTATTTTTATTTTTTTGAGCACCAACACGTTTTACTTTTTATTGTTTGAGCATTTGCTCCAGTTTCCAATTTTATTGGCAGAAAATAGTTGAGAGTTTACAGTTTTTTTGTACATCGTTTCCTGTGATTTGTGATTTGTGACT
>JAQGBH010007591.1:0-10786 GCA_034698265.1 Sminthurinus aureus | reverse complement strand
ACCATGCTTTTTGATTTAAACCATGCATTCGATTTTCGACATTGTATTTTCGACATTGGATTTTCGACATTGGATTTTCGACATTGGATTTTCGACATTGGATTTTCGTTCATTTACCCATTTACAACTCATTGTCTTTTGTTTTCCCCTCGAAATCTCTTCTTTTCTAAAATGCTAAGTATTTGTTCATGTTGTTTGGTGTCTAGCTAACTTTAAAGCCAAAACTAAAATTCAGAAATAAATTCCATATCAAATTTACAATGAATTGGTGCTCAATGACCCACTGAAAATGAAACTGTAAATTAAATAAAACAGAAAACAGGTTTAAAAATGTATTTTGCACTGTATTATCCAAGATTAGCGTTTAATTAACTTTTTGGCAACGTACGGTTTTGTGCAGTACTTGAAGTCCACAACTACGTGGAAGACTAGACAAAATCTCCGTACAGTTTGCGCAAAGCCGTTCTGCAAGTTTTCAAACGGCGTTAGATTCTGCCGAATAAAAACCTTTGTCCCCCTTTTAGAGACGGTGGAAAATCGCATACCTTACAGAGAAAACGTCAAGGTCAAAACAAAACCTTGATTGAATTTGCAATGGTTTGAAGCTGCTCTGGCATTTGTATTAAAATTGACAGTGCCAAATTTTAAAATTTGACGTTTGCAATTTAACGTCCTAAATCATGCATCACAAATCATAAAGATTGATCCGTACATTCTGTATCGTTGATGCAAATGCGTAAAACCACAAATACCAGTTATCATAAATAAATAAAGGTTTGCACAACTGGAGGACAAAAGGTTGTTTTTTCAAGTTCTACGCCCCCTGCTAAAATGATTTTTACTTTCAAACAGCAATTGGTTCTAGATGAATCAAAGCATTTGGGTTCCTGTGATAGTCACGTGCATTTTTACTACAAAACTCTGAAATTGTGCAGAAATCTGAACATTAGAAGAATAAAACGAGGATCACGAGGATTATTACTGCAACTATAATTTAAATGACGATGAAGGATCATTCTGAATTTTGAGCTTCTTCCGAATTTACTCAATTCGTTTTTCATGTGCTCACTTTGTTTGTGTTTCATAGGCAAGATTTAAACCGATGTTTGGACTTTGAGTTTGGAGTTTGTTTACAACTTGTTGAATCAGTAGGTTTCTGCTGCATGCTGAATTTTCTAGCACTAGTTTCTGTCAATTAAAAATCAATGTTTACCAATTATCAATGTAAATTTTTTTGAAATGTAAAAAACTAATGAGAAAAATTAGTCAAGGAAAGTCAAGTCGTGTAGATTGTAGATTGTGGATTGGAAATTTGGACTGACCACAATGAGGGAAAACTCCGGGACTGGAGCTTACGATTAGTTGAGAGAATCCGGATGTGATGGCTTTCATGGGGAGAGGTAAAAGGATATAAATGATTCCGCTTCCTCCTGCTCCCAGAATCAATTTATCCTTATAGGAAAATGAGAGGAGGGAAAGAAGGAACCCTCAAAGAAAGATTCCAAACTCCAAAAACTCCACAAACTCCAAGCAGCCAACAACAATCCATATGTAATATGTAATATGTACGATGCCCTTGCATCTAGAATCTAGAATCTAGACAAAGAGAGGGGAAAAGGAAGGAAGAAAATCCCCGTCCAACTCCAAGCAAAGTCACTGGACACATGGCGAAAAACGGACACCCACCGACACCGAACCAACACAGAAACAGCACCAGATCCACATCTAGAATCTAGAATCTAGACGAAAGTCCACCCGGACAAATAAATATATTAGATGCCAGCTCGATATCCACAAGAGACAAGAGATCTCCAAGTCCAAACTTGGAACTCGGAACTCTGCAGCTCTAGCACCCTCACCCTCTTCTCTTTTCTTTACTTTTCTCCTGTCTACTTTGCTCCATTTTGTATCCATCTATCCTTAAGCCATCCATCGCTCCACGCTCCACGCTACACAAGTTTCTCTCCTCATCCTCCTCCTCATCAGACTGATGACTGACGGTCATTTAATACGGGAGATGGAAGAGGACAAAACATACCAAACCAAAACAAAAACCAAAACAAGTCCACAACCACCACAATTATCCACTTGGAAGCATCACAAATCCGCAGGACATCTTCGCTGTTTTTCAAAAATCTAAACTCCAAAGAGACAAACACAAATATCCTTGTGTAAATGCAGACATCCATGCTCCATGCTCAATGCTCAATGCTCAATTCTCAATGTATGAAGAGAGAAAATTTGGTAAAGAAACTCTATTTGAGATGTTGTGATTTTGATGAATAGGGTAAATATAGTGATTTGGACATGAAAATATAACTTTTAATATTCCAAATTCCAGTACTATCGTATATCGTATTTTAAATTGTACTACGAAACAAAGATGGAGAAAAGAGAAAGGAAAAGTGGCGAAGAGTGGAATGGACAATTGGGGACATAATAAGACAGGCAACCGACAGCCTGGGCTCTATACTATACACTCTACATTCTACACAAAGGGCAAAAGACAGCAGAGGAAAGGATAAAGAGGGCAAAGTCTCCTGGTGCGAATTGTCAAGTATACCCCTGGAAACAAGGAGGGTGTCAACTAGACAGAAACAGAAACAGTGACAAAAAAGGATCAACAGAACAAGAACAAGAACAACACCAGGAAAAAGGAAAAAGGAAGGTTGGAAAAGAAGAGATACACGAAGACGGAGAAACATACGTGTAACTTGTGTACTATGTACTGCCTATCAGATTCTACATTCTAGATTCTAGATTTTGCTGCGTGCTGGTTTCTGGTTTCTAGTTTGCTCTGCCGTCGTTCAATGGACCGAGAACCCAAGCTTTTTATATGTATCCTCAATCCTCAATGCTCAATTCTCATTGCTCAATGCTCAATGCACATGCGGAAGCTCTTTTAAATGAACGTCTATTGTCTTTTGTCTTTTGTCCGATTTCAGGTTCATCTGTACGACTTTGAAGGAGAAATTGCCTGTCACGAAGGAACGCTTTATCGCAATTGTCGACTCATCGCCAAAACCATTAAGGTATCTGTCATTCTTTCTCTCTCTCTCTTGTCTCTCAAAAATCTATGCACACTCCATACTTTTCTGTGTTTTTGCCCCTCGTCTATGGTATTTCTTCTCTTTTCTCTTTACATTTGACATTTGACACAATAAGACAGAGTACAATTTTTATTATTTAACAATCATTTTGCTTCAATTAATCCTAAATCGTAAATTTTAAGCAGTCCAAGCTCCAGGTTCTGGTATACTTGAAATACTTGAAATAAATAAAAATAGTGCAACTTTTTGTGACGCATTTTTCAAAAGCTACCATAGAACTAAAAATGGAGAAAATGAATAAAATGAGGATGACAAAAAAAGGTGGAATCAAACAATTTGAGGTTTAAAACACATAAAGTGTCTTGACATTACTCTAGACTGGACTGTCGACATGAAATTTTTACCACGTGGCAAGTGTCAAAGTTAGCTGCAAGCTTGGAGCTTCGACTTCGAGCCTCAAGCCATTGAAAGCGAGCTCCATGTAGAATAATTACATTAGAATTATTTTGCTGACTGGACTATGATCTGGATTCTGGATTCTGGTTTCTAGATTCTAGATTTCGGTTAGTGTTGCAACTTGCAAGATGTGCAGAATCTATTACATATTATATTTTAGGTACATAAGACACTAGACACTCGACACTAGACACGTAATACAGTTTGGAGTTTAGTGCAATGGAGTAATAGGAAGAGGACTCGAGTGCAGAGCGGATCCGTCTATTGATCCGTAATAAATACAATTATTTTCATTCCTTTAACGTCTCATCATCATTAGTTGTCGATTTGTTTAAGTGACCCGAAACACTCCCAAACTCTGGGTCCGGATCTTTCCCCTCACTCACTCACACTCATTCACTTACATGCACGCACAAACAGACTCTTGTCTCTCGCCCTTGTTCCGTGTTCCTTGTTCCTCTTCATCCACTCTCACTCACTTTAACTGTAGCTCTCACAATGACTCAAATGTGCTCAATGCTCAATGCTCAATGGCAATTCCTCAATTCTCATCTCCTTGCCTTATTCATTCCCTGCATTCAATTAAGTCCGGCTTCGTCCGCCAATAAATCCGTCTGTCATCAGACGAACAACGAACAAGTGTATACGGATTTTATACATTGTACATTTTACATTGTGTTTTATATTGTACTGAGAATCTAGAATCTAGAGTGAATCCACATTGTGCATTGTGTATTGTACAATGCACATTGTATTGCAGATTACAGACAGACACGCGCACGCAAACTCCAGAGTCTAGAGCTCCGTTTCTCTACTACTCCAATGTGCTTTGTACAGTACAGTGAGCAGTGTAAAGACATCTATAAATTATATTATTTGGAAGGAAATTGAAATTATTAGGAATGAGGATCCTCCCATCATCAAAGTTGATTATTTCCATAATTCACCTCATACATACATGATACAGAACATGCATTTTATTGTACATGTGACATGACATGTTATGCACCTTTTTGTACTTGTATTTTGTTCTTTTTACATGTAACTAGAATCTAGAATCTACAATGCAGATAATAATATTGTATTCTTCATCACTCATCACATATGGTAAAATGTACAAGATATTTCATGTATATTTCATTCGGATCCTAAGCCCCAAGTCCAGAGTCCAGACTTTGCGTGCAATGTGAAAACTATTCAACTATGCAACTATTGAAAAATCACGCTCATCTTTTACAAAAATATTACATGCTTCAAGTTGAAATTGAAATTTGACACTGGACACTAGACACTGAGCACTGAGCACAAAACACTAAGCAGAATACGTGAGATCTGAGAAGATTTAGGAATGTGTGAGAAAAACGGTGAATTTTATACTATCTACAATCTACATGGAAGTCGTGGGAGTTTTGCTAAGAACTGAGAACTGAGAAAAGACAAGAAAGCTTGTAGGAAATTTGCACGAAATATCAAATTCAAATTCAAAATATCAAGTGTAAAGAGTGAAGATGATACAGCACAAAGCACAGTTTACAGTTTTATAGATGTTTCTTTTTGTGATATAAGACATGCAAAATATGTATGTATAATTGTGTAATAAATTATTTGTTGTTGTTGTCATGTATTTTTGTAGAGTCTGTCGGAAATCCGGTTGCTGTCTGTTCTGGACCACGAGAACGTGCTGGCGATGATAGCCGTCTGTAGTGAAATGAAGAAGCCTCTTCTCGCCCTCTATCCAGCTCCCGAGTGCGGGGATTTATGCTCCTTCCTATCACGACTCTCAAACACACCCAGGTACGTCTCGAGTCTCAAACTTGCTTTACTTTTCTCCTTTTTACTTTTTATGCATATTTATGGAAAAAAACTGTTTCTGGATCTAAATTGTATATTATTGTGAAAAAACATGCTCCGGTTCCTCCAATCTCCGATGCTATGTATTTATAGTATTATTTAGCTATTTTCTCCACTCTCCAAGTTTCCGGCTGCATAACAAGACTGAATAAATAAATATTCCTGTGAAAAGAATTTTAAAATATGGAAATGTCTCTTACGCCTTTATTCTAGATTCTAGCAGGAAGAATTTTCTGATTAAACATTGGAATCGTAAAGGGAGAAGCAATTAAAATTGTTAGTTGAAAAATGGTCATCTTTTGGTTTAGCAAGTAGTTACTTAATTTATATTTAAAAAGGGTAAAAAAGTCTGATTTACTTTCAAGTACGATCTGTATTCTGTATTTTATATTTTATGTCCTTTTTGATTCAGCTCAAACTTGTGCGTAACTCTAGAATCTAGAATCTAGATTCTAGAATGTAGAATGTCGAATGTCGAATGTAGAATTTAGAGTCTTTTGAAAAAGAAGGGAAAAGGATATGGATAATAAAATTTGTGAATCTTGAATCATGTTTCGGATGAATGCCTTAACCAACCCAACCCAGAGCAGATCAGAGCAGATCAGATCAGATCATGGTATCAAATACAATACGATCTAATCGAAAGAATCCTCGAGTCCGTGAGATGGAGATTGGGAAAGAGAGGCAGAAAAAATGAGGAAGAGCAAGTAGAATTCAATGGATAGAAATCAAATATTCGCAAATCGCAAATCACCTTTCTCTCGTTTCCTCAACAACTTAAAGGAATCTTTGAATCTTATGACTCTTGCTTTGCTCTTCTCTGCTCTGCTCTGCCTGTAGATAGATAAACTACAGATCCAGATCCAAACTCGGCTCTCGTAGCCTTAGAATATTTTCTCTTGTTCGTGAGTCTTGATTCTTGATCTTTCTTTGGCTCTATAAACTATCGTTATCCTTCAAGTTATGTATGCATTTATATGGTGAGATATCGGATATAGGAGAAATAAACTAGGGAAACTACTGAATTTGACTCTCTCGCTCATATCATTATGACTGAAACCTAACTCCAACTCCTGATCCAAATCCAAATCCAAATCCAACCATCGATAGACGAGAGACTTTTCCCTGGGGAATTTCCTTCCATCGTATTTTTTTCCTCTTTTTTCTAGATTCTAGATTCTAGATCATAGCGTTGTACATATAACATATATACTTGTGATAGTTGAGATAACTTTATAAAAAGCTGGCTCATCTCATCCCGTCCTCTTCCATTTTCTCCATTTCCCTTCTCTTTCTCTAGTTCTCCATTTGCTTCACATTCCTCACACAAGTAGATACTGATATTTGATATTACGATACAAATATGTTTGTTGGATACAGGAGAAAAAAATATGCTCATTCTACAAAATCATTCAGTGAACTTTTCTCTGTTCTATTTCTCTATATTTCTTTCAATATTAATAGGTAGGTACTTTTAGATTTTAGACTGTAGTTTGCAGAGGTGTAGAAAAAACAAGTAGGCATTTTTCCATTTTAACTAAGACACATGATTTAAAATTAGATTTAGAATTTAGAATAGTAAAAGATTTGGAGGTCTTCGTTTTGAATTTTGAGGTTCGTTTGGAGTTTGGAAACAAATACGTAAATCGTAAATCCGATTTATATAAATGTAATCTCGAATCTCTATAATCTACAATCTAGAAATTCAATATCCGCAATGAGCATGTACAATGTACATTTTCTGTAAATTTTAAAAAAATATTGTATACTATTCAAAAGTAGTCTCAACTCTTTGATTCACGTTATCAATTATATTCTGCATTTGACATTCTGCATTCATTGGTCGAATGGCCAATACTTTATTTATTACAGATTACAGGTTTGTCTCCTTTTCCTTGTTTGTCTGCAAGTACTTACATTCCTTCTATTGTACTACTTTTATCTTCTACCTTCTACCTTGTGCCGTTTGTCTTATGTCTCTCGTTGGATTGAGAATTGAGAACTGTGGATTGTGGATTTTTGTGGAAAAAATGTTTCATATCTCAATCAAAAAATATATGGTTTGTTGGAGATTGGAGATGGGAATGGGAACGGCACACGTGTCATGTCAAACGTGCGGTTTACAATACAAGTGGGATATCATCATATAATAAAGATACTAGATACTAGATACTAGATTCTCCAACTAGAACTGTATCTTGTATTTGTTTTTTCACCCAGCATCCAGCATCTAGTATAACGTCTTGGATCTTGGAGAAAAGGAGAATTTACATTGAGATACTTCTCCATGTATCTACAATCCAGAGATAAATAGAAAAAATACATGTAGCTTCTTGTACTAGCGTCTAGCATCTAGTAGTTACTCTGTTAAGAGTTAAGACAAAACAAAAGGAGAAGATGAAACAGAAGATAGAAGATAGGTTTCCATCTCCATCTCAATTTCCACTTCCACTTCTTTCCCCTTTCCTCTCTCTCTCTCTCTCTGACCGATCGACCTTTCCCCTTGTTTGATTGATCGACAAGAAAAGAGGAAAAGAAATAAGATTAAGCATACTTTCTTTCCCGTGGATAGATAGAGATAGTGTACTGTGCATTGGAACTGTTGTTTCTAATATGCTTCCAAGAATACGGATTTTGTATCTAGAATCTAGATACTATTTTCTTCCGTATTCTGTTTCCCGTATTTATACAAGGCAAAAAAACACTCTGGCCAAAGAAACATGTTTTACGAATATAGGTAGATAAAGGTTACATGGAATTTGGGATGTGGGATGTAGGATGTAGGGCTAACAAAACACTGAACACTGGACAATGTTATCCATATAAAAATATAAGTTGATTGTGGATTGTGGGTATTTTCTACATGTATAAAATGAAGCTTGTGGTACATTTATCCGAATCCGAACCTGTGAATCCGAATGTAATGCATATTGTTATTATGTATCATACTCAATGTTCAATGTTCAATGCTCAATGCTCACCTTTGCCCATCTGGGTCTTTTTCTTGTTTTTTTTCTACAGTCTCAGCTGGTTGCTGAATGTTGGAAGCCAAATTGCCTCTGGAATGAACTACCTGGAAAGTCTCTCTCTTATTCATCGTGATCTCGCAGCTCGGTAAGTCCAACAAGGAACAAGAAACAAGAAGTTTCTTTTCCACAAGCTTATTTTTCATTCTTTTCCCCTTTGTTTCTCCACTTTCTCCAACCTTTTACCTTTTGTATGCACTATACTTTATACTTTATTATACTTTATATTTTTTATGTGTTGTATCGCTGTGAAAAAGGTGTATAAATAATATACAAAGTACACAGTAAAAACAAGTACATATTGTTCAATATACATATGAAAAGATGATACAACTTGTAGATAGTTCAAAGTTGTTCTGCGTGCTGCGAGTCTGTTGTCTGTTGTCGGTTGCAGGTATTAAGACTATACCAAATACCAAGTACAAAATACAGTGTAGAAAGAAGAAAGAAGAAAGCGACTTTGATCTCAGCATTTCTGCTCCTCTTCTGCTGTCTTCTATAGAAAAAATATACACAATACAAAATACACTGACAGGTGTATCTGTATTTTCTTATTTTCCTACGTCTCGAGTCTCGAAAAAGAACAAAGTACATTTTTACTTGTGATTTCCCTCTTTGCAAAATATCTGGAACAAATCCATTATCCATTGTACATTGTACATTGTACATTTTAGTTTAGATTTTAGACTTTAGATTTTGGATGAATACACTATACACTAGAATCTAGAATCTAGACTCTAGACCATGCAAAAATCTTTTTTTTGTTTTCTGTGTAGTTTGTACTTTGTAAAAAATTGAGTCGACTTGAATTTGTATCTACTTTTAAAATCAATTTTTGTATCAATGTCACTTCTACTTTATTCTTTTTCTTTCTTTTTCAAGTTTATTGAGAGTCTAGAATCTAGAATCTAAAAACCAAGAATCTAGAGTCTAGAGTCTAGAATGGAGCATCTAGAAGATTTCATACATGAAAAGATTCTATCCCATCTCGTGTTTTTGTGCCATATTCGATTTGGCTCTCGATTCTAGATTCTAGATTCTAGACGATGGATAAAGGATAAAAACATTTTAGAATATTGCAGTTGAGTTAGTAAAAGGATGATACGAGATGGTACATATTTTTGCAGCTTAAAGTATGTACCAAAGTCTCAAGTCTCAAAGCTGAAAGCTCAAAGCTCAAAGAACAAGGGACAAAGAACCCAAAACAGAGAAAGGCAACATTAGCTTTTTTCGTGGTCTATTACTTTGTAATTTTTAACGTATTTACCTGTGTACTCTTGTGTTTTGAGGGAATTGGGCATTGGGCATCCAATTCAAAATGAAATTCCAAATTTAGATGTTAAGGGTTAATAATGTTATAATGTGGAGGGATAACGTTCTATGAGAAGGATATTATTACTGTAGAAAGTACAAAGTACAAAGTAGAATATACAATAAGAATAGGAGAAAGTGGAAGTGGAAGAGAAAAGGAACATTCATTCAAGAATAGAAGACTTTTATGGGCTACTTTTCAACTTATTGCTACAATAACATGATATGGATTGGATTGATTTCTTTTTATGAGACTTGCAAAGTGAGTGAGCGAGTTGGTGGTTTCTGGTTGTTGTTGGTTGGTTGGTTGTTGGTGGTAGCAACTTTATACATACATTATACATTATGCATTACACATGGATCGTAAAAGGGAAAAAAGATATCATATTATGAATATTTCATTCTCTCTTTCCTTTTCTTTCCATTTGTTTGTATTTGTATTTTGTACGGCAACTAGAAACTAGAAACTAGAAACTCGAAACTCGAAACCAGGAATATTTTATGCATGTAAAATGTACAAAACAAAAAACAGTACACAAATATATTATGTACCAACTGCAACTTGAACTACATTGAAAATTTCCAAATACATATGCATGTATTTTGTCAGTGGAAAGGAAAAGGTAGTTGAAAGTTGAACATTGAACACGCAACGACCAAGAACAAGGAAAATACCTGGATGTTTGATGTACATAAAACACAGCACAAGTACGAGTAAGAGGAAAGAGAAAGTTTCATGCTTCTGGATTCTAGATTCTGGATTTTTAATATGTATTATTTTCTCCTTTGTTTTTATGAGAAGGAAATATTTTTATTACAGCTGAACAACGAACAAGGAACAACAGTCTATATTTTTTATGCAGCGTATGTAAATGTGTTATATGTATTTTTTCTTCATCTCACTCTTATTATTGTACTTTGGTATTTTGGTATTTTTTATTTTGATATTGACCTGTATAAAAATAAAAAAGAAGAAAGTTCAAAGCTCAAAGCTCAAAGAATGTCGATGTAAGAGGCAATGGAAAAATTCTTTCATGAAGTAACATTACATTCTGTACGTTCCTGATGTCATTTTCTTTCATTCTCGCTAGA
>JAQGBH010007590.1:0-10787 GCA_034698265.1 Sminthurinus aureus | reverse complement strand
TATACATAAAAGTAAGTACTTACGTCTAACATATTTATTTATCTCAGAGTATTGATACTCTTCTCCAGTAAATGGGGTTATGCGAGAGTTCTATCAATAGTGGCTCATATGGATGTATAATATATTTACTTAACTTACTCATGATGAATTTATTTAAATATTATTTACACTTATTTTAATACTAGTAGTCTTTGTATCAAATGTGCACTTTCACACGACATTTATACTGGTATAATATAATGTTACAACATACACAAGTACATGTGTAATTGTTAGATACTCATATATACATGTTTATATTTATATACATGAATGAAATGAGTTACTTACATGTTGAAAAATTAATCTGCTTCGTTAGTTTCCTCCTTTGAAAAGTTTCATGTACTTAAGTTTATAACACGAATGTAGCGTTATTGTCCCACGTTAGTATAATGTATATATTATACACTCTTCCTCTTTATTTCAGTCCTTTGAAAAGCAACATGTAAGTAGAATTTTTATTATTATGAAATGGTATTCTCACACTTTTAACACAAAGCATAAAACATAAAATAATTTATGGTATTCCTATACACTGTAGTATATTGTACTCATTACACACGTGTATTCAATGTTCCAACTTAAAAGTAAAGTAATGACCTTCTGGGGTGCCGTCTATACATAAAATTATGGAAAATAAAAAATTGATGATAAAAATTGCTCCAAAACACTATTATATATTATGGGATTACCATATTTTTTGACCTGTTGTCTGAGAATAAAATGAAGACTACTCTGTACTCTGTACTATATAACAGTCTACCTGCAATCCGCATATAGGGTAACAATAATAATATTATTTTAAATATATAGTACTCTATACCAACCCACAAAAAAAAATTTGGTTAGACGGCTACTCTTTTACAGATAAAAAAGCGTCAAAACAAATTTTCACTCACGTGTAATACTAATAACTCATTTATTTTAACACTATGTTATACACTTTTCTGTACTACAATAATAATTTATAAAACAATAAATTGTTATTCATATATTATTAGATTTAAAACACTAAACTAAAACTTTAGAATTAACCTCAAATTTTAAGATTAAGGAGACTACAATTTTGAATCTCTATTGAATCTCATGTTGTGTACTTACTTTTTAAATGAATGAAACAAATTTTATAAGTTGTGACTTGTGATTTTATAATGCTACTACGAGTACAGTTTCGTGATACACGTAAAGGCCGACTACTCTCTCTCACACTGACTTGAATCAATTCTCATACACTGTGTTATATATATGATATTATATTGACAGTCCTGGATTATTATGAAGTATTCAGCAGTCTATCTATCTAGGTACTATAGTACTATAGTACTGCTGCCTGCTATACCACTATTATAATAATATTATACCTCTCTTCCACATTTAAAACTTGACTGTTTGCGAAGTGCGTACGTATCAAAAGAATGTAAGTAGTAAGTACATTGTAAATACTCATCCCTCCATACATCATACACAATACACATGGTCATTTAACTTTTAACTTTTATTATCCATTTTGTACTATCTATTTAGTGTCAAAAAATTTGAAGAGTGATTTAATTTTTAATTCAAAAAGGTAATTGACCACTATTTTACACATCGTAAAACGTACAACAATTGTAGTACAGGATATAACTATATAAATAACTACTACTACACTACTAATAATAATATTATGATACTCCTTTTTTAGTAACGATGTATGTAGGTGTTGTATAATAACTATTTAAAATATTCAAATTACTTATCACTGTTTCAGACTGATCATGGAAAAACCTTTTATACTGTAAACTTAAGTTCAATAATGAAAATGAATTCCGTTCTTAAAAACATTGATTCAACATCTCTCTTGATGATCTTATACATGCAGTTTTCATTTAATTTTCCCCCATACATACATAAACAACCGGTATATATAATGTCATAATATATATTATCATTTTGTTCTTGTCAGATCATAGATAATTTAGCACTGGCACAACATGCTCCAACAACAAAAGTGAATTACACACTATACATATGTAGAGATTAGAGATTAGAGAGATGCTTACAACTTATCAAACTATATCAAACTAGTCAAAAAAAGAAGAACATACGTATACAACCAAAAACATTAAAAACCATGTGTGTTATTCTCTTCCTATATATATTATTATGCATCACACCTTAAGACAAAATATTGAGCGATGTGAGATGGAGTATACTCTGTCATACATTTTCAAAAATGTTGCTAAACAACTTTCTAAAGCACAGCAGCTGTAATATTAATGATTAACAAACTGTTCTAAAAGCAGTCAAAACTTCTAAATAATATCCATTATCTGTTGTAATCACACAATTCATATTATTATGTGCAAAAATGTGAAGACGTGACACACTGATTTATAAACTTTTGAAGCAAAAAAAAAAAAACAGGTGAATGTTGTGAATTTTGAATACATATACAGTGTTTCATGTTATGATGTACAGCTAAGCTAAACATATATATAATATTATATATAAACAATAGAGTAAAAGTATCAAGCACAAAATGGTTAATGGTAAAGTGTTTGTAAAACCACGGATGAAAATAGAATGTAGAAAGAAAGAAAGATAGAACTAACTTGCTTGAAATGAATCCATCGTTGTAGCTTTCTCCGTGAAAGTTCGCTGCAACTTACTATAGAATCAAAATATATTATTATAATAATATTATGTAGATCTTTAAATACGGAGAATTGGGGAAGAGATATTTATATTATTACAGTATAGGATAAACATGGAACAAAATTCAAATGATACGAGTCTTTTTCTTGTTCAATTAATTTCATAATGAATTTATACATGCTAAATACGGTTATATTATATATGTCTGCATAATGCAATATTTCTCTCACATACATTTAGATCTTAAATTTAAATCATATAAAATAGTCATTATATCAAGATCATCATATATGATAATTAGGTCATATTTATACAGGTCAAATTTTGACCTGTCTTTAAATACATACATTAGTTTGTGGAAAAAATAATACATGGAATAAAATACTTAGTATTTAATATAGTTGACAGTTAAATATTATAGAAAGACAAAAGTTTCATCATAATAATATAATACATAATGTGTGTGTAGTGTGTACACACTCAAACATCAAAAGTCAAAACTTTTGACTCAAAAGTATTCATAAGAATTCAAGAATAAAAAGTCATTTGTTTACCTAATTATTTATGATTTATGTATCTTGAGTGGTACAATGGTTGTCAAAATTTTCTGTCTTTATACTTTATACAGTACAACAACTGATGAGGATGAACAACACAAGACTCCAGAATCCAATATAATAATTAGCACAACTCAAAACTGACCAAAGAGCCAATGAGATTCCAGAAAAAATGGATGTGTACTTCAAGATTGATTATTTACATTTTAATTTTTAATTTACATGTATGTAAAGAAAGGGACGTTGATAAAAGTACACTTTCTCTTTAATTAAAATAATACTACAAAACAGTTGTACCAAAACTTTTGATTATTATTTATTATTATGCACACTAGATTCATGATTATTTATACTGTTCACACAAGCACACACACGTGAATATCACATTTTTTAAATACATAAAGGGATTTTATATTTTATATCTGCATGTCAAAACTTTTTAAATCTTATGTATACTTAATATTAACTATTGATTAACGATATCCTTACAATATTACACTTAGAAGTATATGTACCCGTGTGCTATATGTAAGTAAATGTGTAAATATGTGTTTTTCTTTCTTCAAAAAATTTGAACAGAGTGTCGTATGATCATCCGACTTAAAGTAGGCGGAGACACCAACTCCTCCCCCTCCTTGAGTTTAAAGTATGAAAACATAGCAAAAAAAGATGGTTTGCATAAAAGGATGCAAGTACCTAAATGTGCGTGCAATTTGACACAAGCATAGTTAAAAGTTAAATAGTATTAAATACTAACTGTGACATGGAAAATAATTACAACATGTCTAAATTGCATGTATCTATAATCTATATAGTTCCAGAGATGTATTTTTGCAATGTAGATAGCTATATATTATACTGTAGGAGTACGCGAAAAAACCACGAGTAAACCCTAGATGTAACTTTGTAGAATGATGTGAGCAAAAATGTGAATCCATAAAAGCGCTGATCATGATAAACCAGAATAATACCACTTGGTATTATTCTGGTCATGATAATGTCTCTGGCTTTTTCAGAATAAAAATAAGAAATTCTTTGTCCAATTCTTAATCTCTCCGTTGGCGGGAGAGTGCAGGAAGGCGAGGGGTCAAAATTTGCACAACCACTATTATCTGTAGAATCGCATAAGATTATACATTACACTAAGATTTCGACAACCGTTTTCCAACCGATTTCGGTGATTTTAGAGTCTATGTATGTCTAATGTATATACACCATTTGTTTTAGTTTTTAGGCATAAGGCTGGACAAAAACTTTCCGAAAAACTGTTACCACTAGCCATCTTAAAAGTTTTGCTATGCTAATAAAAGATCTCCAATAAGCCAATAAAATTTGCTCTGTAATCCAATCGAATTCGAATATAAAGTACCACAAGTCATAATCTATACCTTTACAAAGAAAAACATTCATCAGCATCATCTTGATCGATTGTCCGGTCATCGAAATCTTTAAAAAGTAGCAATACGGCGGACTGCTTTTAGTTTTTATATTTACGATCAAAATGAGAGAAAGGTGAGCCATAAATTCAATCTATTTCAACGATTGCAGCTTCCAGTATAGTGGAGACGACACTGCACTTTGAATTACAAATAACACATTCCACCAAAATACAAAAAGAGAAAGCAATTATTTTGAGTAGAACAAAAAATTCGAGCAGATATTGTGATATGTAAATTTTGAGGACCTCTCAAAGCTCAAAACTAGACAATTTTGGAATTCGATAAAAAACGAGGAGTTCGGCCTTTTAGCGATTAGCGAACCCTAACGTGTGCTTAGTCAGAAGGTCATTCGCGGTGTTTACGTTAGAGTGTAACACTCTAAGAGTGTTAGAGAGAAAGTGGTGAATGTAGCTCTGTCATCCACATATGGAAATTTAAAAGTGGATTATGTTGATACATAAATTACATATACACATAATATGTAATATGTATGGGAGCTAAAATATGAGTACTTAGGTCTTAAAAGTATACATGAGCCCTTTCTATCATAAAACGCATCCTGGATCCTGTGGAAACTTACACCTTACACCAGTAATTCAGCATCAGTGTTTCCTGGGCATTTTAAGACGTGAATAACATTTTTTTTTGTATATAAAAACAAAATGTAAACGGTATAATATAGGAGAAAGCAAAGTTGAATCAATCTATCTGGGTAAAAGTGTGGCATCCTTTGCATGATGCAAAAGTTTACTCCTGTAGGACGTCAAAGAGAAATTTGAAATTTGAAAGAGTTGCTAAAAGCTAAAAGTGCTAAAATATGCAGTTGCTGCTGATAAGGTTGTGTCATTTTACTGTTTGCTGCACATAAATATTTTGAATTGTAATGTGCATATAAATTGCAATACATCAATCTGTCATGAAAATATTATAATATCCAGTATTCAGTATTCTACAAGTTGTGGCTATAGGATGGTTTCCCATCACGGCATTGAAACATGGTCAGAAGTCAGAAGTCAAAATCATGTAGAAGAACGCATTAGGTAGATGTGCAGTGCACATTGTGCACACACACATTTAGGATCCCGTGGATCATGGATCATATAAAACATTACTGATATTTCTGATCATGATTACGGGACAAGTAGCAGCTACTGATGCGTAGTATGTACGACATAAATACACAATTTTGAATCATTTTAGTAACATTTCTTTTATCTCATTCAGTCGCTGTCTAAACTTACACGCAGCTTATGAATACACGTTCCATGTTACAACTACCAGTGCCTATTGGTAAAAGTAAGTAACTGAGCTCAGCATTTTATAAACACACATCGGATGTTCATTCCACGTGAAATAGAATGTCTCCACAGTGTTATGGAACAATATTTGAAAAAAGGTAAATTGAATAGAGATAATGTCTACCGAAACAAGTCTATATTTTGTACATGCTGGAAAAAATCATCATTCAGCTACTGTATGCAACATGCAACTACATGAATAATGCGTAAATCAAAGTATCCATCAATTGCTCAAAATAAACACACGTGTGTAAGACTGTATGCCGCATGCATTTATGAATTATACAGTGTCTATCAACTTAAATCTACATTATATTATTCAATATGACTTGAAATGAAATTTCAGCATTTCTGTATAATGTATATATATTTATTTCATAAGTATAAATATTACTGTTATACAACATGCACAATTTTCAGTAATATCAAGTTTTTGTTTATGTTGTTTTGTAATTCTGTTTGTTTTATTGAAACAAAACTATTATACGGATGCAACACATCATGTAGTTATGATTCTTGATACTGTAGAATTTGTAGTTGGTCTGCATTACATAACAAGCATATATATGAATTAAGGAGGCACTTGGAGACAAGAGCAACAATGTTTATATTGGATCTAAAATGTAAACGAAAAAGACAAGCACTGAAACATTTGGTTCATTATTATTAGATGTTTGCAGCTAAAATGTCTTCTACAATGTCATATTTATATATGAATGATGGGATTATTAATTTGGTTGTTTTAATAATTAATAGTATACTTCTTCTGTACCTCTTCGCTGATATCTTGACTGCCGACATTCACATGGTCTACCAGCATTACCAGCGTCACAGTTTCTGCATTCCGTACCCTGTCGTTCCCGTTTTGCATTCAATACACAACTCACACAACAATTGATGAATATTGCAAGAGCTATTATAGCTAACGTGAAAAGAAAGATGTAAAAGAAAGTATCTATGATTGTCTGATCACGTTCAATTCTTTCTCGTTCTTCCTCATTTACATTGAACGGGTCTTCAGATTCCGTTTCTTCTTCATATGCGGACATTTTCTGCTGTTTTTTACGTCTTTGCTATTGCGTTACCAGAGCAGTTCAACGCTTGGGAGGGAGAAAAGAAACTGTATGTCCAAATCAAAGTCCAAATTTTGTTTTACACAAAACGTCTAAATTTTGAGAATTTTGACATTACACTTCGCATTCAACATTCTCGACTATGAACTATGAACAGTCTATGATTTCTTGAAATGGATTCGAGACTTGAAGGTATAATATAATGAGGCTGATTCATATATATGCACTTTGAAGTATTACATCCCACATCCCACTTGATACTTGACTTGTGGTAACATCACCAAACTTTTTAAATGGAAACGGGTGAAGTATAAATTGGCAATAATTGAATTGCCTTGCAGAACAGTCACGGATCTCGTGAATCTCCATGGTATTTACATGTTAATATATATAATACGACATCGCGGACTGCCCTTACAAAATTTTCTTGGAATTTCTAGTTATAGAATGTAACTGGAACCTGGAACTGCCTCTGAATTTTCTCGTTGCAAGAAATTAGCAAGAAATTAAAGTTTCCAACGCGATTATAGCAAACTAAGTCAAGACTTTCGACTTTCGGCGCTTTCTCTCGATAAATTCTAATTTGAAAGGTGACCAAGAAATTTTTTTAAGGGATAATATATTTACAGTAACACAAAAGTGTATTAATCAAGGCCCTTTAGAATCGCTCATAAGGTCTGTGCATTGCCAATGGCAACCTAAAAGGGCCCATAAGAATAACATGGTCCCGTCAGGTTGCCATTGGCAATGCACAGACCTTTTATATGAGCGATTCTAAAGGGCCTTGGTATTAATAAAATGTAACTATAGATCTCTCGAGAAGCATCTTCGTACAGTTTAAACAATGTTAATGAAAATATCCCATGGTGATAAATAATCTAAATAGAATTACACGTCACACACTTTGCGTTGCTGTTTCCTACACATACTTGCACTGCATTGATATTAAAACCCTTCTTTTTCACATTTTATAATGTCAAATGAGTCCGTGCTAAATTATATATTATAATATTATATTATTATGCACCCAGTATTCCATACTGTCTTTTCTTAACATGTTAATAAAGTCGCAATTAAATACTTCATGCTAAAAAATGTTTAATGGTTTCAAATAAGAATGTTTAATATTAATTTATTAGCATTAGAAAACCTTAAAACTTCTTATATTAAAATGCTTTTTTAGTTTGTGGTTTGTAAAACAATAAATTTTGATAACCATTTTAAATTTCATATATTTTATATATTATTACAAAGCATATAGATACATATGAAAATGATTATAAAGGGTTTTTACAACATTTGAGTACTAGATTTATAGAAGAATATCTCCTGCATTTTCCTCCATCAATGTCTCAACTTGATTAATTTCTTTTTTCCATGTATCCAAACGAGAAACCATGCCTCCAATCTAAATAATCGTAATATTGTCATTTATTAGTATGTGGTGTTGACTTTTTTTGTTCAACATTTCACCATATTTTCTTAATCCATATTGTACTAAAGTATTTAAAACCCAAGTATTAAGTATGATTATGTTCTACTTTCTATTAAGAAGTATTTACTAAAAAGTATTTATTATTTACCTGCTGACGACTGAGAACACGAGGAAGAACCCAAGTCATATGAACAGTTCTACCGACTTCATCTATTGCGCCTTTAATCAACCCTTTAGATATAGCTTTCATAATGTATATCTCCACTTGATTTTCATCAATTTTTGCTGCTTCTGCAATTTCTGTAAACGATAATTGACGTTCCGTAGCTACACGTTGGAAAGTCATCTAAAAGTAGAAAACATAAAATGTAGTCAATGGTGGGAATATTTTCTTTACTCCATACCGAAACACCTTAATTAATTTTTAAAAACTAAATGTATCTTTCTTTTTTTTGGAGATCTGATATTATTTATTTGTTTGATAATAATAAAAAAAAAGTTTTGACAAACATACTTCCATAATGCAAAGAAGAGTAATCTTTTCTCGAAGTAATTTTTGGTTTTCCATAAGAAGTTGGCATGTTTTCCATCTGTACCTATAACTTTCAAATTCTTTGATATCTCCATTATTGAAAGCTTTCAGTACGGCAAAATACCATTGATCTTCAGTATTTTCAAGGGACTGTAGTATTGGATGTGCTAACTAAAATTTTATTAATAAAACATACAAGGAATTATAAAACATACTTTAGCTACATTGTATAGGATATAGCACATGTAATTTACGTATGATTGTACTAATGAGAAACATAAAAGACAAGGCTATAATATATTCATAAATATTATGCAAAATATTAGACTTACCAGTTCACCAAAGTTGAAAATGCCTTCACCAGCTATTAATAAGTATTTTAACAAAAAAATAAGACATTAGAGTACATACATCAAAGACGTATCAAATATAAAAGACGTATGAAATAAACATATACATATTAAGTATTATGAAAATGATAAAGATTTATTTTGATTTATTTAATTTTCTTACTCAGAGCAGCCAAAATTAATTGTTTGGCATGAACACGTTGAACTTCAGGAGTCAATGTTGAGAGATCCGTACAACCCAAAAACTTTAAAGCACTTTTATAGTATCCAGCCGTATCCTTAATTGTGCTACATAGTTCACTTTGTAAACGGTAGAAACGCCCATGTACAGTTGATACTCCATCAATGGTAGCCAAGATTTCTTCTACCTCCTCAATTAGAGTCTGATAACAACAAATATATTACATTTTATGATTAATTTTAACACTATACAGTAAAATAATTTTTAAAGTACTATAATATTCCAAAAAAATTGCATGTAAAATATAAATGTGGAGAGTTTTCCATAAAAAAAACAAATGACACCTTAGAAGCATCTGTGTTGTTTTCATTTCTCAAGTAAATAGTTCCTTTGGTGATCTTAAAAAGGATAACAGCTTCTTTACTAGCTTTTACTTTTGGTTCTTGTTTTTCTAGAAAAGTAATTGCTTCTTGTGATGACATTTGTGATGTAATTATAACAATGATTTCAGCAAATGAAAGAGGATTCATCCTACAAGAATATATCATGTCGTACAAGAAAAACATGAATTATTAAAAACTTTTTTGTTTGTAGAATATATTTTATTATTATAAGTAATAGTGTCATAAACAAGAGTTTTGTAAACGCAATCTCAACAAAAAAAAAAAAGAGAAGAAGATTGCATTTCAACATAATACATAATTTAATACTATTATTATACCTCATTTCAAAATCCGCAATAAAGTTTTCATATAGGTCGATTAATAGTCGCCCTTTAAGTAAAGCTGGATTTTTGACAAAAGCAGATAGTTTGATAGTTAATTGATGCCAAAGACGACGAGTGTACAAGTCATCCAAATTAGACCATTCTTGAGCCAATACCGGGTCATTACTTGCAGCAGCTTCTTGAGATGCCAAATAGGTAGCCACGTCCCGAATCATGATGACAAAATTATATCCTGACCTTTATACTTAACAAGAACAAAATTTGCAACTTTTTAATACACTTTTATTGAACTATTAATTATCTTTAAGTATTTTAATCAACATTCAAGACGAGAGCAAAATTCTATTTCAAATTGACATCCACTAGCTTGAATTTTCCTCGCTGATCAGCGTGAGTAAGCTAAAACTCCAAGGATATGTTCAGCACACAGAATTTTTAACATTAAAAATGACACCCACACGCAAAAAAAAGAACAACAAAAAGCGCTTCAGACTTTATTTTATTTATTATTACCACAGT
>JAQGBH010007589.1:0-10787 GCA_034698265.1 Sminthurinus aureus | reverse complement strand
TTTTGGATTTTGGATGTGCAGCTCAAAACTCAAAAGTGGGAATTTCGGCGCCGTTTGAATTTTTACTCCGACTCGACACAATTTTCAAATTTAGATAGTTGCGAAATAACAAAGTATACAAACAACTTTTCGTATTTTTGCCATGAGTTTGACTGTGATTTGATTTATACGAATAAAATACGGATATAAAATGTTGACGTTCAAAATCACATTTACGATTCAAATGGAGAGCAAAATCAAAATTCCACTAAAAAAACTGACTGGAATGAAAATGAATGAAAGAATCGTCTCTTGAAAAATTTAATTAATTGTTCGCTGGATTAAATTTATTGTGCCATTTACAAAGCTGCAAAGACAAATGGGACGAAACGGAGCAGAAAATAGAACAATGGAAATGACAACTGACAAAACGGTCCACGTCCAGCGAGATAAGGGCGAACATTGAACATTGAACTGAATTTGTGATTTGTGATTGTGGGATTAGAAATGGAAATAAGGGAATTGATTAAGCATCGCCATTTCACCCAACAAAAAAAGGCACATGACAGACAAATGTCCCAATGAGAAGATAAGGATAAACAATAAACATAAAACACATTGAGTTGCTGCTGAATCATGTCAAATGGAACTAGAAGTTGAACGTCGCGTGTGTGATCACAATTTAATTTGTATTGAAAATTGAAATGACATGATAATTATTCATCGTGGATAATCAAATCGGCACTTGAGCTCGTTCCCTGTTGACGTATTCACCTATTCAAAACAGAGCAGATCGTCCGGATCCTTCTTAATTCTCAATCCTCGCTGTGTTGAGTGTTGAGGCAAAATGCAAATAGTGAAAAATATTTACATGAAGAGTTTTAATCTCACAAGTAGATATCGAAATGCAGATTGTCATGAGTCATGAATCATTAAAAATGGCGATGAATTAATTGTTTAGAGGTCAAGTTATTTTATCTATGTAAAAAATGCTGTGGTTTTTTATCCTCATAAAAAATTGGACCAAATTGTGGATTTTATTGAAATTAAAAAATGTTTTGGAGCCAGATAAAGTAAAGAAGAAAGAAAAGCCAATTGAATGTTTTACAATTATAATAGTCATTTCAGATTTCAGAGATATTCAAAACAGAAATTATTCAAAAATTGAAATTACATTTTTAAGTGAAAAGACGAGTTAATTTTTACAAGGTTTTATTTAGAAATATCATGCCAGATTTTCTTGCTTAACGCCTTGGCCATTTCATAATCCGCAAGGGATTTTTAATTTTTAAGCACTGATGCGTGCATTTCGTAGCTCTTCAATGATTCTTTTGTGCTCGAGCAAACCCTGAAAAATCGAAGATCGAGGATCGAGAATCGAGTCAGAAGAAAATAAACATAGGCCAAATGAAAATCAACTTTTGAATAAATGACATAAATACAAAAGGATAAAAAATGTTAAAAGTTTGCTGACTTTGAGTTTGTGTTGAGTCGTTTTTCTCTTGTGTGCGATGGCTGGACATTCTTGAGCGAGCGTCTCGGTTTTGTCGGGCTTGAGGATTTCATTGGGGTGTAGATTTTTCTCAAGGTGTTCGATGACGGTGCTCATGGCCGCCTGCTTGCAATACGTTGTGAACTCGGAATTGACCTCCTTGACATGGGCCGAGACGAGGTCACGGACGATCCAAGGCTCGTGATCCGTCGGAAACACCCCATTCAAGCTGAAGTAGTCGACTTGATGTTGTGCTGTATTTAGAGTGGTGCCCCTGACATTCTGAATCTTTTTCTTGAATTCGCCATTCCCATAATATACAAATGTGCTCTTGACCGTGATAAAGTCGCGGAGGATTTTTTCAAAATTCACGTAGCATTCGTCAAGGACTTTTTCAACGACAGAGTCAATTGTGGATTTGAGGGAGGAAAATCGGTGAATTCTCTCATCGTTCAGAAGTTTCTGCACCAGCTTCTCAAACTCATCCACACACAATCGAGCGCAGTTGAGCTCCGCACTGTGAAGACGACGAATCTGCTCCTTGCTCAATTTTTGAAAGGAATTCTGGAACAGCAGTAAAAATACAAAAGAGAAAATAAGAGCACAAATTCTTGACAGTAGTTTTATAAATTATGTAAAATTTCCTTAAACTCAATAAAAATGATAAATCATTTCAACAATTTAAAAATTAATCATTTTTTAAAGTGGTTTTTGAAATTTTTTATTTTTTACCATCGGCAGTTTTTTGAAGGACAAAACACCTTCCAAATCCTTGAGAGTTTTTTGAATGTACTCAGTTTCCAAATCCACCTCTGGATCAATTTGGTCGATGGCCAATGGCAGAATATTTTCAAAAATCTCTCGGATCCGTCCGCCGTGTGTCAGTGAAACAGAATTGAGGAAATTGCGAAAGACAGAAAACGTTATTTTTCTCAGCTCTTCAATTCTGTCCTCAGAACTTTCGGTTCCCAAACTTTCCAAATCCTTTTTAACCAGTTTCAAATTTTGAAATCTTTCCCTGTGAAACAGGGAAAACAGCCAAAGTTATGCAGTTTTCCTCCTTGATGTATTTCATTAGCAGATCTCGCACTTGCTGTTTGATGTCATCCGGCTGATCGCCAACTGGACTCTGAAAATACACAAAAAAACATAACACAATTTTACATTTCACGTAATTTTGTACAATTTAATTTGTCCGCCCTCTTTGTTTTGGTTTGAAGTAATAACGAAAAAATGTGTGAATTTTTTATTTTTAATGAGACGGACCTCAACAGTTCCAGACAAATCAATTAGAGTCAAATTGATGACATTTGGCGAGTGGATCGTGAGTGAAACTTCCTCCTCGATGATTCCTTTGTTCGTTTCCGCTCGAAGGTTGACCACGCTCTGAATTTCATCCCGGACCTCGTCAAAGTTGTAGAATTTTACATTTGGCTTATGAAGAAATTCACACCATTCGGATTCGGATTTTTCATCCTCCTTGTTGGTGTTGCCTTCCGTTGACAACCCTGGAGTTTTCCCAACATTTGAATGATCCAGGGCCTTTTTGGATTTTTCAGCTTTGTCATCTTTGCGCAGACACGATAGGAGGGGCGAGCACAATTTTAGTCCGGAGCCACGTGTCACAGACGGATTGAATTGTCCGCTGTTGTTGTTGTCCTTGGTTTGTTATAGTTTCTCTGGGCTGCCTCGTGTCTCGAATTTCATCCTCATTCTTTTGGGCTGGTCGTTGGCTTTGATTTTGTTGTGGAAGCGAATGAGCACTCCATAGTCGATTATTTAATTGGATTGTCTCGACCTCGTAAACAAGATATGCGGAAGCGGGATTGTGGCTACGGCTGTGCTCGGACGAGCTCGTTGATACACATTACACATCAGCATTGCTCCTTGTCCTTCGTTCTCTGTCGCTCGCTGTGTCCCTGTCATTCGTCATTCCACATTTACCATTGACCGAGCGAGCATTTCGTCTTTCGTCCCACACGCTAAAAAGTTACAAGAGTAGAAATGTTGACCAGAGAAGAAAATAGATGGAATTTCAAATTCTTGGAACTTTGCTCCGATTGGAAATTCCTACCAATTTCCGTGGACGAAAAATCCGGGAGGATTTCACTCCAAGAAAAAAAGGAGAAATTGTACATTTTTTGGTATTTTCTCTACGGCTGTAATCTGTAATTTGCTGCATTGGATTTACGGGGCAACTGGATTCCTTCAACTCGTTCTCTCTCCAAATTTGAGTCAAATGATGATGGACCAACTTTTCATCCATTCATTTATTTTTTCCTATTTGATAATCATGTTCTGGAATTATCAACTCTTTATCAAACGTCCGAGAGAAACTGTCATGATTTTCAATCAACTGTTCAATCATCAACAACAAAAATGGTACGTAATTTTTACGAAAGCAAATTTTATTAAGTAAAAAAAGTACAATGGATTTTCTCACAGATGGCGCCTTCTTGGTCTACCACAACCAAATTAAGTGCAAGTGTCCAGGGTCACCCAGTGGTGCTATAATGGATTTCAACATTACAAGATATTGGTATGACGAGTTGTTATGAGAGTACAATGAGAAGCCGTCCTACTTGGAATCAACTGGACAATTTAACACAGCAACAGTCGCAACAGGATGCACCAGATTCAAAAAGTTTTCTACTGTCTATTATTTTTACGTATTTATTTGAATTCAAATCATGAGTTTTGTCTCTATCTTTTAGGATTGGTTCTTCATTAAAAATTTAAAGTAGAATCCAAAGGGAATTGTCCGATTTTTCCTACCGCTAAAAAAATGCATTTCCAGAAAACTGCGGTTTTCCAGATCGATCGATCGATACAACTACATTTACATTCGATTCATTTTCTTCATTTAATTGACGTCTTTAAGTGATCTGGTTTACTGGTTGGTGTAGTGGCTTCCTTCGTGTTTGTTATTTTCTCCTTGAAACTGCAGGATGATCACAGTGTAAGTGATTACTAATCCCGCCAACTAGAAATAATTCCAAAAAAACTGACATGAATCCAAATTCCAAAAGTACAATTTGAACATGTTTTAAAATTCCTTCATGTGAAAGAAATTAATTAGGTTTTGTTATTTGTGACTCACGTTGCCAAGGAAACCGTAGGTGATTGTGAAGGATCCACTTCTAAGACCAAAGGAATTTCGGCCTACTTGACCAATCAAAACGTTGAGCTGGTTTGTTGAAAAAGTGGGAAACTCTTGTAACTTGCAAAAATTATTTGAATCAAAATTTTCAGAGTTGGTCAAATCCCGAAACCATGTTTCAAAATTTTGCATCTACATCAAATTAAAAGTTTTCATAAGTAAAAAACACATTCTGGATTATGGATTCTAGATTCTAGATCATTATTTTTCTACAGCTTTTTTTTAGTTTTTACCATGGAATTCGCTTCAGCTGCGATCCAAAGTAGGAAAATCATGGGGAAAATGTACAAAACAATATTTACGACCGACGTTTCAGTTCCGGTCAAAACATCCTTCATTTCAAAAGCATAATATGGCAACAGGGCAAACACTTGACAAAATACGAGACCGCCAAAACCATCCTCAATTTTCTCAGAAAGGTCAAACAGGTCACTGCATACATTCAACATCTGCATAAAAAAAGATCAAAGGTCAAAGAGAGGTCAGAGGTCAAAGAGAGGTCAGAGGTCAAAGAGAGGTCAGAGGTCAAAGAGAGGTCAGAGGTCAAAGGTCAGAGGTCAAAGAGAGGTCAGAGGTCAAGTTTACATCTATTTTTAATCTCAAATTTGAACCAATATATTTTGAATTTACAATTAGGTTTTTTGGCTTACCTTTCCAACATTTTCAGAGTGAATGTCAATTTCCTGGCCTTTCAAATGATTTTTGATACTTTTCATGATGACAAAGAGAAGAGTCGCCGTGCAAAAAACGAGTTGGTTTGCAAAATGAGTTGAAAATCCGGAAATATACTGCAAAATGATGAGCAGCACCGTCCAAAACGTGTCACCTGATCCAAAACAAAAACAACACCAAAATTTGGTCAATACAGATAAACTCGTAAAAGTGTAAACTGAAACAAAAATGGTGCAAAAAATTGTGGAATGACAAATGACAAACCACAGCCGATTACGAATTACCGACAACCGAAGATCCGTACAAAAATGGGAATTTTCCTTTGTATTTTTCCTTGGCCAAATTATAAGCTTGAATCAATCCTTTTTCTACAACTGGATTGTCAACAACGAGCATTTCGTGCATCGTCGCTACAAAATTATACAGCAGGAGCAAAACTGCGAGCGCGTTCACCTACCAAATTATTAACAACTTTTACTCTACTTTAAATTTCAAAACAATAATGTTTTTTGAAGGTTTGAATCCTAGAAATTCTAGAAATTCTAGAAATCATAAATTAACATTTCTTGGCTTACCGTATTTTTTGTAGGAGTTTTGATCCGGAGACTTTGCATTTTCCTGGACAGGTCTTTGGTTTTATTCAGAATTTGGCAAAGTTGATCCTTGCGGCGCATCAGAGTCCAATTGAAAATGATTCGGAACGAAAGCCACGAGTAGTGAGTAAACTGGAGGATTTTCTGTTCAATTTCTACCGCGTCTTCATCACTCTGTCTTATGCCTACGAAACTCCGGACAGTGGCCAAAAATTGGAGTGTGAAAAATGCGGCGGAGTAAATTCTAGTGGGACTTTTTAGAATGTATTTCCCGCCATTTTGATTTTGATTTGGATTTGAATCAAACTGGATTTTAAAAGGGACGAGTCCAAACCACCAGGAAACGTTGAAATATGTTTTATGCAAGAGGCAAAACACGTCGACGTCAGGAATTTCGATTTCCTCTTTCAAGCTCTTGACTTTGCTTTCACTTTTGTCCTTGTCAAGAATAAAATTTTTGTAGGACACGGAATTTGGGCCAACCGGTTTTCTGATGAAAAATGTCATGGTAACGAAATGGAAAGCGGATCAATCGGCAACGTACAACAAATGGCGAACAGGGAGAAAAACCAATAAAAGTAATGCTCCTGACTCCTGCATACTGACAAAAAATTTCACCTCGGTCTGTCTCGACTTTTTTAATGAAATTGTGATCCACTTTTGAGCGTAGGCTTTCAAAATAATTCAGTAATTGGAAAAATATTTATTTGCGCTTTTATTCCTTTTTTCATGAGCATTTCCAGCTTTCAAACTGGCGACAATTTTACAAATGAGTTTTTTGGAAAATTGTTCGATTGTTTCGTGTATTTGGAAAGTACATAACTTGACGATGACGACGTTGGTGGTCTCGAGTCTCGAATTTCCTCCAATTTTCTAGTCAATTTCCTGGTCAATTTCCATGATGAAACTGGATGCAAAAATTGTAATCGTTCAACAAGATTCTAGATTCTTGAATCTAGATTAGAAAAAGCTTTCCCATTGAAAATCAAGAGTTGAGAGCGTAAAAAATGCAGGATTTGAACGCCATTTGATATTTTAATGCATCTAAACCCGGCCCAAACGGACTTCATAATGAGTAAAGAATTATATGACTGCGTCGATCGTTAAGTCAGGGAGAAAATATCCATATAAAGTTTTAACTTGTTGTTTGTCGGTTAGAAATTATTTTCGGGGTTGATTTTTGATTTTCTGGGTTGATGTATTTTGTTTTGGCTTTTTAATTTAATGAAAACGTTTAGCCGACTCATAATCGCGGCATGGTTTGGCTTGATTTAGTTTCGTTTGGTTTGGTTTGGCTTGGTGATTATTGGTAAGGAATTTAAATTCTGGAGGACCGGACGCCGGTTCAAAAAGAACCAAGAACCTCTGATTTGTGCAGAAAAGTGATACAGGGGAAGGCGCTTATGCTCTTTGTAATCTAGAATCTAGGAACTAGGAACTGGCAACTGGAATTTGTGGAAACTGGAAAATTGACAACGGGCAGTTCAGGATTGAGAATTGAGAATGTAGAATGTAAAATTGAGAGGTGACAGCGGGAAGAATAATTCAAATCCATTTTCATCCGAGGACAAAATTGGACATTGAAATGAGTTGAAGGGAATGGGAAGACGGAGGGAGGATTGACGATTGACAATTGACAATTGACAATGAGTTGGGTCGAGAAAAACGTCGCGCTTTTATACCCCGCAGAAATTCATCAACAAACCAATTCCGAGAAACAAAACAAACTCAAAACTCATAACAAACACAATACAATCGACTTAATCGGCACTCGACACTCGACAATGGAAATGCGATGTTCAATTGACTGTTTGTTGTTTGTTTACAAATTGAATGAAGCAAAACAAATGAAATAAAATGACTGGGTTTCAGTTTGCAGTGCAGTGGAAAATGTACAGAATATTTATTCATCGTACAATTGAGCAATTGAACGCTGTCAATTTTTAATGCAATTCACAATTCAAAATCCAGATGAATCAAATCATTTTATTTATTTATGACATGAATTTTGTTCATTTGAATTGAATGATGATGACCGTGTACGTGATGACGAGTCCAGTCAACTACAAAATTCCCAAATTCCCACAAAAACACAAAAGTATCTTTAACATTTGACCCATTAAAAATCCATATAAAATTCTGGATTCTAGATTTTAGGTATAATATTTATTACTCACGTTGCCAAGGAAACCGTAGGTAATTGTGAAGGATCCACTTTTCAGTCCAAAATCACTGCCCTGAATTTGATTGAGCAAAATATTGATCTGCGCGCAGTTGTACTGGGATTTTGTAACTTTAGGGCGATTCTCCAGCCGACGGAACCATTTTACAAAATTTTTCATCTTAAAAATAATCGAATGTAAAATTCAAAAGCCGTGGTCAAAAAATTCCAGACTATGAAAAAACTTAGAAATTATAAATCGGGATAAAAATTGGATTTTACCATTGAATTGGTTTCGGCGGCAGTCCAAAGAACGAGGATAAGGGAAATTATGTACAGGGCAAAATTAAGCTTGGCGTTGGTTTTGCCCACCAAAATCTCTTTAAATTGAATCGAGTAGTATGGGACCAGGGCGAAACATTGACCAAAGACAAGAACACCCAGAGTTTCTTCGACGGTGTCGGAAAAGTCCAGCAGCTCGTTGCACAAATTCAACACCTGCCAAAAAAAATTTCAAAAATGATTCTCTTTTTTGTCTTTTTAGCGTCATTTTCAAATCTAGACTTGTAGATGTTCTACAAATGTCAGACAAAAACTCCAATTTTTGTACAAGAGTGTAAAATCATTAATTTGACGTTGTCCTTTTTAGGTACTACCAGGAGGAAATGGATGATGTGAAGGACGATTGGAATAAACTAAGTGGTCGACGTAAGGTACCGCAGTGGTTCAGTGGAAGTTTTTTCTATGATGCAGCAGTCTTGAAGCATTTAGAAGTGGACAGAACGACTCCGTCCATGGGATTGAAGTATTCGTGGAAAAAAACCAACGACGATACGACGAAAGATGAACATCAGAGTGAAAATGAAAATATTGAGGACGATGACTAGTACGTCCTTATTAAAAGTCATACAAATCAAATACATTCAAATACTAATAATTATAATTAATTAATGTAATACAATGTGTAATTGCAAAAATATCATAATAATGTTATGAACGTGAATGTAATTTGATGTTACGAGTCTGTTAGTAATAAATCTATAATAATTTAAAACAGGGATTTGATTTGATTTGAGAGAAAAAACAGGAAAAATTTAAAACCGCATGAGCATTTGAAAACCTTTGACTTTTAAAAGGAGGAAAAATTATTGATCTTTAACCCATTTCCGAAGATTCCACTCCCAATCCGAAATTTCTGTAGCAAAATCCATACATTTTTTTGTATTTGTCAATCGCGAGCTGAAAAGCGGCGGAAAATCCTTTTTCTACAATCGGATGGTCATGCATAATTGTTTCTAGGAAACCAACGGAAACAAAGTAAAATCCCAGTAAAATTGTAAGAAAAGTCATCTAAATTTTATAACACAAAATCCAAAACACTAATTATTTTCATGCAAAATTACGAATGGAAATGGAAAAAATTCATATTTAACTTCAAAAAGTTTAAGGCGCAAAATTGAAATTTTGTTTACTTTGAATTTCGAAGGCAGTTGAATTCCGAGTCGTTGAATTTTAAGCGTCAAATCCTTTGTTTGATTCAGCATGAGACAAATTTTGTCCCGTCGTCTCAAGAAAATCCAATGCAACGTGAAGACGTAGAAAAACCAACAAGTGCGAGAAAGCTCAAAAATCTTCCCAGACAACTCAACTGCATGTTTGCTATGATAATTTACCATAAACAGAACTCGAATCAAGCTCAAACACTGCAGTGTAAAAATCACACCTTTTTCTATGAAATGTGGTTTCTCCAAAAAATAATTGGACCCGTCGTAGCCCATTTTGAATGGAACGAATCCTAGCCAACGAGAAAAATTCAAAAACTTTTTTTGTAGATGGGAAATCCGGATTTCCCATCCGGACCCCGTTTCTTCTGGATCTGAATCCAAACTTTCATCTTTTTGAATCATCTCTGATGAAATTCCAATGTTGAGAATCGGGAAAGTAGACACGACTTTTTTCCTGAAAATTATCATGTTCAACTGTAAATGCAAGCTGTAAAAATAATGTATGAATAGTAGTAGCTCAAAGTCCTGAAACAGCAGTAGCGAAAGAAATTTTGTAAGAATGGTCAATTTTCGGCTGAAAACTGGAAGCTGGAAATGCAGTGTTAATTGAAACGAGTTTTCTTCTCAATTTTATTAAAAGCATTCTACAACTTGAGCAACAAACAAAAAGAAACTTTCTGAATGCAACCAAATCAAATACATCTTGTCCGTTCTGTTTTATGCAAATACTTTTAGCTGAATGACGGGAAACAGTTGTCAGTTAGCCATTTCTTTTAGCCAGCGTAATAGCCATTTCTTTTAGCCAGCGTAATAGTAATTTCTCTTAGCCAGCGTAATAGCCATTTCTTTTAGCCAGAGTAATAGCCATCTTTATTAGCCAGAGTAATAGTAATTTTTCTTAGCCAGAGTAATAGCCATTTCTCTTAGCCAGCGTAATAGTAATTTCTCTTAGCCAGCGTAATAGCCATTTCTTTTAGCCAGAGTAATAGCCATTTTTATTAGCCAGAGTAATAGTAATTTTTCTTAGCCAGAGTAATAGCCATTTCTCTTAGCCAGCGTAATAGCCATTTCTTTTAGCCAGAGTAATAGTAATTTTTCTTAGCCAGAGTAATAGCCATTTCTCTTAGCCAGCGTAATAGCCATTTCTTTTAGCCAGAGTAATAGTAATTTTTCTTAGCCAGAGTAATAGCCATTTCTCTTAGCCAGCGTAATAGCCATTTCTTTT
>JAQGBH010007588.1:0-10792 GCA_034698265.1 Sminthurinus aureus | reverse complement strand
ATCACCACCATCGTCATAATCTACATTTATAATAATTATTATTATAATTATCATTCAACAATCTCTCGTGTGTACTAGTATTATTATCATCACCAACAACAAAAATTTTCGAGTCTTGCATAATAATAATTATTATTATTATTATCATTCAACAATCTCTCGTGTGTAGTATTATTATCATCATCACCACCATCGTCATAATCTACATTTATAATAATTATTATTATAATTATCATTCAACAATCTCTCGTGTGTACTATTATTATTATAAGCACCAACAACAAAAATTTTCGAGTCTTGCATAATAATAATTATTATTATTATTATCTTTTTGACAAGTTATTATTGTACGCTCACATACGGCTTTGATATTACATAACCTTTTTAGTTTTTGCAAATACTACAATATGGTATACTTTTTATATTTTAATTATTACAATTTAGGCCCAAAAGTGACGCGAATATATGGTTACATAGTCAAATTCGGTTATTATCACAACAAATTAGCTCTTTTCTCTCAAACTAGCCCACGGATCACCTTGAAACTTTTGTAAAACATGGCTAGACTCTCCCTTGACATGCACGTGTCATTGGACTCAGACGCCCACCCAGTTGACCCCTTGGGAAATTTTTACACAAAGGTCAAACTGAAAATTAATTATTATTATTAAAATAATTTCATACCTATTTTTGAACAACTGCTTTGGAATTTAAAATTTGTGTTATGTTACACATTTTTTTTTGGATTATTTTCTTTCGAGCATTAACATGTTAAAAAAGTAAAAGAGGCAGATTGAGAGAAATGTAATTGATATCCATCAAACAAAACTTAAATACAATCATCACCAAAAATGAAATGATGAAAAAATGACCCCTATTCCATCATCATTACCTCAGTAACAAAAGCTTTAATGTAGGATGACATATAACAAAGTGTACTTCGTAATATTTAAATGGTGTTTGCTTTTATAATACTCACTTTTTAATACGTCATAAATCGTGTTTTTAAAATAATTTAATATCTTTATGTCATTCTTTAAAATAGTATCTCATATTATTGTTTAAATTATAATTCTGGTTTAAATAAATTGTAAATTCTGAATATTGTATTATTGTAACTGGTTTTTTACCTGTTATATATTTTTGGTTGCAGTAAAATGCCAGTCTTGTGCCCACATCCAGAATGTGTAGCAAAGGGAATCAATGTTATCCATCCGACAAAAGATGTCGACAACTGGAAATTAAAGAGGCACAATGTGATACATCATAACGCTCCAAAGGAATTCAAATGCACTGTTCAAAATTGTCCATTAGATTTTGCAACAAAAGGTCAGTTGTTATTGAATTACATTAATATACATATTTTTCATTAATACAAGAGTAAAGACAAAATACATAATTTACAATAACACACATGTTGTATCATATGTTTCTTCTAATTTTGACATATTGTAGGTCAATTAGATCGCCATTTAATATCACATGCTAAGGGAACTGCCAATAAAAATCTGACAGTTTTCTCAGGTAATTGTATTATGTTAACCTGTTATAGGTAACCAATTGTGTTGTTTTGTTTTGGTATTGTTTTTGCAGTTCTTAGTATTTTAATTGTTTCTACTGATGTGTTTATGAAAAAATTATACTTATATTTTTGTTCATTCCAGCCAATCCTGGTCAACCATGGCAATGTCCACATTGCCCAAGACAATTTGTAAAGCATTCAGATTTAAAGCGTCATATCATGAGACACACTGGGGAGAAGCCCGAGATTTGCAGTTTTTGCGAAAAAGCATTTCTCCTGAAAGGTAAGACTATTTTTAAAATCATTAAAAAGTTTTAAATGCCGTATATTAATATTTCATCTTTTTAATTACATTAATCATGAGATAATAAACTAACAATTCTGTATTTAAAATTTATATAGTATGATTTAATTGGATGCATATAATATGTAAACTGTTTGTGTCCGCTTTTTTTTGTTTTAGGTAATTTAAACAGACATGAAAGAATACACACTAACGAACGTCCTTATTGTTGCCACGTGTGTGACATGACATTTACTATAAGTTCCAATTTAAAGCGGCATCAGAACACACACAAAAATGATCCCAGATATTGTAACTCTTGTGAAGAAGTATTGGCTCCTGGAATCAGTAAAGCTGACCACGAAAAAACTGGTAATCATCTGCGAATGATTGAAGTAAATGAAGAAGTGAAACAAGATGAAGAAGAAGCACCTGCTCCTTTCCCTATTACTACATCTAGTATTTTTGGTCAGTTAATAATATTACTACATATTTTTAGTCACACTTGTTTTAGAATTGTGCATGAATTCCGATAATTTGAGTGCAATGCATTTATAATTCAATATGTAAACAATGTATCACGATTACCTTTTTTTCTCTCATCTACAGATAAATCAAAATTTAAACTCAATTTTTCAATCGACCAAAGTCGAACAAAAACACTACCCGGGCACATAGTTCTGGAAAAGTTGAAATCAGCTGATAGCTATGAATATAGCGAGGGGGGGCAGATAAAAATCCACCCGTGTATCACAAATCCTTCGTATGGTATGAATGTTGTATCATATCTCCTGTGTTGTCCCCGCTGCAAAATTTTTAGGTCAGGTCAAACTTCAATGGCCCTTAAGGTTAGAATGGACGGACATATGGATGATATCAATAATTCAAGGGGTCCGGGTATGTTAAACTAAATATTTTTGTCGTTGTTAATTCCATTAATACAAATCATACTTATATACATATGGCACATTACATTTAACCTTTGATTGTTATGAATAAAATCCAAATGCCGTATTTTATCAAATATTATAAATACTGTTTTAAAGAGGAGATTATACTGTGTAGTTAATCACTCATTTGGACTCCTATCTTTTCAAAAGTTACAACTACATTTTTTTCTTGTATTTTTTTTTGTTTGGATTAGTTGGAACTCATTTCAATTGTAAAGAATGCTTGGATGGACTCTGCCTTGTTATCACGAATCAAGCTGTCGCAGTTCCCAGAGAAGCCAGAACTGCTCCTCCTGCCTTCCGGCGTCTCTGGAAACACATCCAATTGGATAATTTCGAAATCATCGACCACCAGAGAAAAGGCTGGAACCCTTTAACTGCTAAAAATGACACACTTGAACTAAATAAAGAACTTCCTGGAGAGAGACGCCACAAAATCTGTAAGCAGTATTTTCTTGACCTTTACCTATTTACATGTAATATAGTTTTTGATTTTTATGAACAATGCCATACTTTTATGAAATGCTATACACCACAGAGGAGATCAACCTGTACAAAGTATAGTTAATTGTAGATCTGGATTCTTATTCATTCAAAAGTTATAAATAATATAATATACATACATATAATATTATTACATTTGATTTTTGTATTTTTTTCTTCTTTACACAGTAAAACTCCCTGTGTGGAAAGGTGGTAGATTTGAGGGATTAGACGACGCTGAAATTTTTGATCAAAATGTGATCAGAGACATTGGAGAAGATGAAGATGATGATGATGATTTATTTTCCTTTCCTCCACCTTCTACAAGAAATTCCAAAAGGTCACAACCGAGTGCTGGCACATCTTCATGTTCAAGAAGTACTGCTGACCCTTCCAGTAAGTCATAGTGTCTAGAAGCATACATATATACATATAATATACATTTGTTTTTTTAATAAAATCCAAATGCTATACTTTTAAGAAATATTATGATACTACATTAAAGAGGAGACGAATATGTACAACTATAGTTAATTTGAGATATGGACCCTTGTTCATTCAAAAGATATGTAACCTAGCCTACAATGTATATATATATATATCTAATATATCGCTATTTTGGATTTTTTTTTCTATTGTGTCACCTAGAAAAGTACAAGCGAGTAATTCCTCCGAATGATGACAGCGATGACGATGTGTATATGGAATAGGTACAGGTAATTTATTATTGTTATTATTATTATTAACTACTAGTACAAGAATCATTCCGAAATCCAAGTGTTGTTACTACTCCAACAGTTTTACGCCCAGCTGTTATACCACTACCTCCACCCCAATTACCCCAATCATTACCTCCACCTGTTATACACCTACCTCCACCACAAAGATTAGCTCTACCTCAACCATCTCCAACTTTTCCATCTCTGGGAAGTTTTTGGGACAATCCAAACTTGAAAATACAAGACAGCACAGATGAAGAAAACTCATTTTCGGATTCCCCTGACGAAAATGACGACAAAGAACAGGAATTCAAGATCTCTGCTACTACTACTACTACCACTGCTACTACTACTGCTAAAACTGAATAGGGACACCAATATGTAAGAAACTACTTTTATTTTATTTGACGAGAGGGGGTGGATCTATTTGATCAAAATACTCATGAGGTACTGTAAATTATAACAATATTATTATAAAATATCTTGTTTTAGCGTTTAAACTTTTATGAAGATCATGAATACAAAAATACATACTATCTATCTATATTTTATCTATATTATTATAGCCCTAGAGGCTTGTGGCTAAACAATGATTGAAACATCTATAATATAATATATCGATGTATAAATCTATATAATAATATTATATTAATAATAATTATCATTATTTTTACTTTTAAAGTTGAATCTAAAGGGACAAAATGAGAGCTCTAGTAATATGTATTACATATTTTTATCATGTATTATGTATGAATACATATGTTGAATTTCTGCTCCCATATATATTTACTGTTTTACTTTTAAAACACAGTAAATAGACAACTATAAGTGTGTCTATATATATTTCTTGTCCTCGCTTTTATTAGTACACAATGAGCTGTATATATATAGAAATAATTTACTCAATAGTTATTTTAGCATAATAATAATTTAAGATGATATCCGTAATAATCGTGGTTCGGGAAAATTTAAAGTTATTCAATGTTCTATAAAACCTTTGAAAAAGGTGTATAAGATGTTTTACATTTTTAAGAGAAAGAGATTTTTTCATCTCAGAAGAAAATGACTTAATTTGTACTTTTTAACCTCTATATATTTACTAGTATTATAATATTCTATCGTTTTAGTATTTAGTTTATATTTTGATTCCTGTATATATTATATATTGTTTTACATTTTATCATGAAATTCTATCATATTATGCCGTATTGGTATTATCTATTACTTACTTATCTTATTAATATATTGTATTAGAAATTTAAAAAAAATATTATAGTACCGTAAGGTCTTTGATGATAAATGTTGTACTTTCTGTACATCATCATTTTTTAGAAAAAAAGTTTCGAACAGTTCTGTATAATATTATTATACTATCTTCTACTACTATAAATTATGGTGTATACTTAATATTATATTATATTATTATGTTGTTTTTACGATAATCTATGTGAGAAATCGCAATCTACATACTGCAACCACAAAAGTGATGCGTATGTATTTTTTAAATAACAACAAAGAGTAATAATAATAACAATAGTTATTAAATATTATTATTACTACTTATTTTATACAGATTTCAATAATCATGTATTTGAGTCATGCATATTTAATCATGAATTGTTTTACAAAGTAACAGGCCTTATAATATTGTGCCGTCTACATTTGTATAATGCATTAGGTACGTAATCATGTATCTATGTATAGTTATATTTTCATGAGAAATGAACTGATACCGTTCTAAATTAAGTAGTTTTAATTTCCTTATACTAGTAAATACACCAATGTATCGGTAAAAGATTTGAAGTGGTACCTATACTTATAATGTTCAGCAATAAGTACTAAAAAAAGAAGGTATCAATAGAGAGTTAATATATATTATATTATTATGTAACTTCTCCATTCTTTATTTGAACAATAAAAATGAATTACTCCAACATAAACTTTAACAAACTCTGATACTATAAAATAATATAAAGAGTGAGACCATAATAATATTAAGTTCATACTTGTATCTCGGTATTCTAAACGAAATATTTAAACTAACAAGTAAGTTACGTTGTATATTTATTTATTTTTAGTTCGTACCAAAAAATACCTTGCATTCAAAAGTTCAATCATATTTTAACTGTAGGAAAAATATACTTAAGTAATATTATTATATCTTATAACAAAACATTTCAAACAAGGATTGTAAATGCAAAATATAGGAAAGAAAAAAGATTGGTCACAAGGTTGGAAAGGTGTTACATAACGCATAATATTAAATATGAGAATATTATAGTGTACATAAATTGTAGGGAATTCAATCTACTCTTAGAATTTAGAATTTACAATCATTTCTTGTGTCAAAATAACCGTTTTTTTTTTAAATTCACAGGAGAGCTTTACTGAAATTTTATACAAATATACTAAACCCTAAAGTTGACACGATGGTCTCTTGTTTGAAATATTATTTTTTTTACTGAAAGGTCATTCCGAAAATTCTTTAAATGTTGGATAAATAATAATGAAACTACATTAATTTCATGATTATTCCAATTTTAGGGTAAAAATTCACGTACATTTCTCAATATCATATTATACCATGTGTTCATCATTTATCAATGTTACGATGTTAATAAATTATAAATATTTTGATTTTGGGAATTCCTAGTTATCATATTTAGGTTTATGTATTTTGTATTTTATAAAGAACATAGAAACAAGAACAATATACTTAGTTGAGATTTGTTCCTTAATAAATTGAAAGAAAAAAAAACAAAATGACCAGCCTTTTATGCAGTTTTATCTAACCACTCGAATATAGGTTTTAGAGCCAATGCATCTGTATTTCCAGTTCCCTCAGCAAATTCAACTTTTAATGGTAAAAGTTGATCAAAATCAAAATCCTTATCAGGTCTCCCAAGTATTTTATTTGATGATGTATTTCCTTCTGTTGTTTGTAAGCCAGCAGATTTCGTGAGTCTCAAAGTTGTGCTATATAAAACAGGAAGAAAAAAAAGCAATCAATATTGAATATTGTATATTAAGCGTTTTGACATCATTCAAATTTAACATGTAATTTAAAAGATAATAATATTCAATGTTATACATTCAAATAGATTTTTAAATACATATTATAATACATAATATTATATCATCACAAAATGCTTTTTCATAAGAATATTATATTATTATTATTCCAATATATGCAGAAACACATAGACAATCTTAAATTATAACAAAACATATAAAAATACTTACATTTCTCTCTCCAAACTTGTGCGAATCACACGAATTCCTTTAGCAGTTGGTAAATCTTGTTTATTAGCAAAAATAAGGATGTTCGGTCGGATACTAGAGACTAGAGAATCCGTAAGAATGGAATATAGTACATCAGCACCATCCCTAATTGCTTTACTACCACCCGCAGCATCAACTACACAAACAATTCCCCGAACTCCAACCTTATTACTTTCCCAAAATTTCTGTCGTACTCTGTCATTTCCTGGAAGATCTTTAAGTGAGAGTGGTGGACGACCATTTGGTGGATTGTATTCTCCTTCATTTGGAACAACAGAAGTCACTGTATCTACATTTCGATCTTGCCATATCTGTACAAATAATGATGTCTTGCCAGCATCTGAAGGCCCTACAAATAAAATCGATCTTCCCTTCTTCTTTCCACGAGTTAATAAAAATACAACTGTAGTAAGTAAACAAAATAAAATAAAAATAAAAAATAGCAACAAAACATTTCAAAAATTTAACATAAAGTAGTAGTAGTATTATTAGTATTCTTATTATATGAAAAAGAAAATTATTATTATTTTAAAAACTTGCTTACCAATTGTTATAAGAACAACTAAGATAGCAACTATAATACCAACTTGACTATAATCTATAGTTCCTGTTGCTCCTTTAGAAAAAGAACCGGTTTTCGGAGATGGGCTGGAAGATGAAGGATTAGGAGGTGTGGATGGTGGTGGTTTCCCTTGACTCTTTGGTTTTGATGCCATGATGTTGATGGCATGAACTTTTTAATAGTTTGACAGACTTTTATTCAACTCTTTTGTGTGCATGTATATGAGTTGATCCCAAGTTACTAAAAGTATTATGTACTCTGAAAATAACAACAACAAAAAAGAACATTTTTATTCCGTACGTCATGACATAAAAATAAATACATATCTACTTTTTGTGTACTTAATATTATTATGAGGACAGATTTTACTAGTTGATATTGTGTAGACTTATATCAAATCCTAATCCTTTGGATTCAAAAGTTTCCAATGTATAATAAGCATCTTTACTACTAAAACTATAACTATACTTCTTTACCGGCGTAATAGTATTTTAATCCATGTGACAATATACAGAGATACATAAACTTTTGTGATGAAATAAAACTCTTCCTCTTGTCGTTATTCAATATATACTACTAATTCTATAGTATAGAATTTCTATACCATTTCGATACTAGGTAATATAATGCGAAATAAATTAAATGTAGTGTGATTGACTAATAACATAATATATAATATATATTTACTATTTGATATTTGCAAATGTCAATCCAAAAATAATAGCATAAAAAACATATGCTGAATGGAACAACACGTGAGAATGAATATTTTATGATAGTTAATATTTTAAATACTAACCAACTATATAAGATGTATCAAACATATAATATCTAATGCTACAATGTTAATATATACTTTTATTAATGGTCCTTTATCTTAATAATTTACCTTATTATTCACACTTTTTACTTTTTTTTACAAAGTAAAAAAGTTATCTTCACACACTTCTCTCAGTTCTCTGTTTAAAAAATACATGGGTGAAAAGTGAAAAGTCGTCCTTGTTGGTGCAGGCAAAATTTCAATTTTCTTCCCCGTCCGGGGTTAGTTTTTTGTTTATACCAGCAGTTAAATGTGACTATATAATTGTGTTGTAATTTTATGATAATATACTTGACATTTAATAATGCAAGCAAATACTAGCAGTACGGGTGTTAGTAGTGGTTCTACAAATCATCCCACTAATGCTAGTAAAGAAGAAATAGCAACAAATTCTTCTGGTGCTCAGGTAAATAAATAAGAATAATGAATATATTATTTCAATCATATTCATGTTTTGTAGTTGTTGTAAATGAACAATGATATAAAAAAATAAAAGGCATATAATATAATCTTTGTTCTCTTCATATGATGTATGTGTATGTATGTTTTTTTTTACAAATTGTGTGTTTAGCACTCAGAAGAAGAACATTCAGAAACAGAAGCTTCGTCCGGAAAACCTGAATCAGGAGATGTTCGTAAAAGACTTTTTTCAAAGGAATTGAGATGTATGATGTACGGCTTTGGTGATGATCAAAATCCTTATACAGAAAGTGTAGATTTTTTAGAAGACATTGTAATTGAATTTATATCAGAAGTGGTGAGTATAATATACATTATAAATTGTAATAACATTGTTACTTTTTACAAAATATTTTAATCTTGATATCCTATACATCTATACATTACACATATAAATGCATGCACTATTTATGTTTTATGGTATCATCTGCTCCAAATGATTAGAACTTATTTATTAGCAACACCTCATTTGTATGTTTTTATACTATAGCATGTCATTATATTGTGTTTGATTCAACAGACTAAGAATGCAATGGAAGTTGGACGAGCTGGCAGAGTACAAGTGGAAGATATTATGCATATTGTAAGGAAAGATCCTAGAAAATATTCTCGAGTCAAAGATCTTTTAAGTATGAATGAAGAATTGAAGAAAGCTAGAAAAGCCTTTGATGAAGTCAAGTATGCAGGAGTATAGTCATTATTATTTTTTTTATTTTTTTTTCTAGTTCACCTTTTAATTTTATGATTTTTTATGATTCAAAATTGAAATCACATAATATATCTTTGACGAGTATTATTAGCCTCATTATAAGTTATGAGATGAGGTTTTAGTTTTGGAACAAGTACTTTCCTTCTTTTTTTTGTAAAGGAGAGATTGACATTTTCATATGTTACAGATTCATAGGGTTTTTTTTTTTTTGCGTCATCAGGGATTTACAATGTGTATTATATACTTGTAAATATTATAAAAAAATACATTTAATAATTATTATGGTGCATACGAAATGTGTATCATGTTCCATATGTGTACAGAATTATCCTTTTACTTTTTTACTCAGTGTTGTAATAAATTTCATCAAATTTTATGGATATCAAATATTATAGTATATTAATAACTTGTATAATAGGGATATTTTTTTATATTATTATATAATATATAATGAATTGATGGAAATTCCAAAGTTATAGAATAACAAATAATGTTTCAAGCAGCCTTTATATTATTGTATATATATATTAAATGCTATACAAGTTCAGTGTAGAAAATATTATGTTCAGTTTGTGTACATAATTTGGTTTCGCTTTATATTTTCTTGTTCTTTCATCACTGGTTGCTTTTTATTTTTAAAACAAAACAGTTTTTATTCGTCACAGTGTGATGAATAATCATGTTTTTAGAAACTTGAACTTATTCATCATGCATCCTCTTGAGTACTTTTAGAAATCTCATACATATTTAAGCAATCATTATTTTTTGCGTAAATTACATTTCATAGGAAAAAACTCTCAGAACGCAAAACACAAAACGTAAAAAAAGTAATGACTAAGGTGATACATACAAGTATAAAGTATATAATAATATATTATCTAATTTCTGGGATTTCCGATTATTTATTCCCATAATTCATAATTCATAATATGTAGAAGTCCATCAAATTATTACCCTTACGGCCATACGGGCTTTTTTAATTATTTATATACTTCAGTTTAAG
>JAQGBH010007587.1:0-10792 GCA_034698265.1 Sminthurinus aureus | reverse complement strand
AATGTACAATTTTTTGTATTTATATTTGATATTTGATATTTGATTTCCCTTTGGCTTTGGTGATGTTTGGTTTTGTACTCTTACAATATTTTGTCCATTTCAAAGGTTAACATTTTAAAATCAAATTTGTACGAGAGAACTGAGAAATATTTAAGCAAATAAAAAAAGTAGTTGAATCTTAAATTTTGAAATTTGTAATTTAGAATTGAGAAAATGTTGACGCTGGAAGAAACTGGATGGAATTTCAAAGCCATAAAAATCTACTCCTTTCTGAATTTTCTCCCAATGGAAATTGACGGGAAAACCGGGAAAATTCGGAGGCAGTCGAGTAAAATCCGGATTTTTCTATGGCGACTACTTTTCTCTCTTGTGACTGCTCACAGCTTTTACATCTTTGGCCGACTCGTTCAATCGACGATGATCGAGCCGGAAAAATATTTCCGGTGGGATCATTTCGTCATTCACGTTCCTCAGCTTGTTGGCTACTCTCTTTTGTACTACACCGGATTTTGTCTGTTTGAGAAAAGTCCGGAAGAGGGCGTGATGGTCTGGAATCAGCTTTTCCTGAAGGGGCGAAATCCTGTACAAAAAATGATGGATCAAGAACAAGAAGAAAAACAAGACCAAGACGAAGGAAGTCCGGAAATCCGAAAAAAATCCGGATCCGGATCCGGTTCCATTTCTGGAGTGAGCCAATGCCAACGCCCTCTGTTGACTTGGCCACTGCAGTATTCTCTGGATGAACTTTTGGCCAAAACGTTCCCGCTGATTATTCAAGCAACACAATTCTTCGTCATGGTCGTTTTTGCTGCTGATCCGAGTCGCCCTCAACTTTTGTACTCGAGTCTTCCAGCGGCATATCAAAACTGGCACAACTTCCTCGGGCTTTTGGGTGTTGAGGCAACTTACCTGACGGTCGTTATAGTCGTTGCACTGTTCTCAATCTCCAGCCAACTCCTCTTCTTCAGCAAGTGTCAGGCGGAATTCAAACAGCTGGATCTTCAACTCGGGTAAAAATAAAATAATGATAGTGAAAAAATCCCTATGATTACCCTCGTCGTTGCGCTTGTTACCGTAAACCGTAAATGTTAACGTAGGATTTCCTTTGCTTTGACTTGTTGACTTTAAAATGGGTCTAAAATTCTGTTTCTCCTTCTCCTTGTACAAATAGAAGTTTCAAGGAAAAATTCCAGCGTCGTCCGATTCAAAATCGAGACATCCAGCGGGAAATTTGGATACTGCGTCAGATTTTGAAGGAGATGAAACAGTTGGAGATGTTCATCGAGCTCTTCAACCGCTCTTTTCCGCCCTGCATTTTTGCCTTCAAACTCAATTGTCTCTCTGTTTCAATCCTCTTTTATTTTTTCACCATTCGGCATTTCCAAGATTTTCCACTTCTGGCTGTTTTCACTGGATACATTTCCGTCGCCATGACAATCGTCTATGGAATCCTGTATGAAAAGGCCTTTTCAATTCCCCAGAAAATGAAGAGGATGAAAAAACAATTCTTGGTCTCGGCTCACAAAACAACATCAGCATCAAAATCAACAACTGAAAATAACGATGAAAATCTACTGCGCTGGTTTCGGGCTGAAATGAACAGAGAAATCAGGGGAATTCGAGATGTCGGGGTAAAAGTTGGAAGTTTTCACACGCTCGAGCGAGAAAGTACGCCAAATTTCATTGATTTTGTCTTGAGAAATGTTGTCAATTTACTCGTCACTTTCCCACAATAAAGGATTAAGGATAATTTACGTAGTATTTAGCAACAATCTCAATAACATATCACAATAAAATGTACATGGTTGAAAAAAGTTGCAGTCTGGTCTATTCTACTTTCTAACCTATAATAAATATCCAATTTTGGTTTCTGAGAACGGCCGATGAATGATGAAATATTCCATACTCCAGACACTCCACAATTGATAATTGAATAGGCATTGAATTTAATAGCGTGACAAACGACAAAGCCGAGCTCAAAAAAGCCAGAGAAATTACATGACGTTTTGATGAATAAACCAACTCGAGTCTCGAGTCTCTCGAGATAAAAAAAGAGATTGACTTTGCCTCGTGGAGAAATGTACGAGTTTCAGATGGACACAAAGTAAAAAGTAAATTAATTTCCCAGGAAAAGGTTGAGTAATAATGATGGATTGATGTGGTGTATTTTGAATCAGTCTACCGCTTGACAACTTGTCATTACAGAATCTTGGGTTTCTCTACATAATTAACATGTCAAATGTGAAATAAGACTGCTGATTCATAACACTTGAAAAAGTTTAATTATTCTAGATTCTAGATTCTAGATTGATGCCTTGTCCGACTTTGACGCCGTTTAATTTTTTTATCGTTTTCAAGACGGTTTCCCATTGAAGATAGCTTAATCACATCTGCTTCGCATTTTGACCATATTCTGGAAATGGGAAGTTGTTAGAAATCTCGTGATCTAATTCCTAGAGGGTACAGAAATCAGCTAGAGTTTTTTAAACGGCGTAAAAACGATGATAATTTTGTACTTCGTATGCCTATTTTGTATGTCAATCCACTGCATGTACTTGGCTTGTAATTCAGAACTGACTGTGACGTTGCGTTGAGGTCGCTGACAAAAACTAAACTCTTGATTTCAATGCTCGTGCATGTATTCAGATTTCAATCCAATCGGGGGCTAACAATAAGTGCCCATGTTGGAAATTGGAAATGGTTCATTTATCCCAAATGTTTTAGTAGTTGTCATATATTTTGCGAGAGCTCGACGCCGTCTGAATTTGTTCTGGATTTCAGATCCATTCCATACTTCCAGATATAGAAGATGAATTAAATTTTAAAATTGAAACAAGTGAATGGTGAACAAAACAGGAAGAAAAGAGTTCAATTGCATCCCTATTCCCTTGCGCTTTGTTTTGTTATTTGTGTTTCATGTAAATGCTGTACACTAGGATTTTGGTTGAACGCAATCCGTTTCATTAATTTACCTGCAAGTCAAAAGTAAACAGAAACCTCTGTATTCCACTCTGTAACTTTCCCCTCATTTTCCATCCCCTTCCAGTCCCTTTTCAGCTTCAACTCGCACCTGTAAAAAAATTAGAAAAAGTTCAACAATGACACACACAAAAGCTAAATTCCTCACCTTGAATTTTGTTTGGCTCCAGCTCCAACATTCCCAACAGCCTCGAGCTTTGAATCTCAAGTCTCGAGTCTCGAGAGAACGTGTAGTTCAAACTTGAGAGTAGAAAAGGAGAGAGGATAAAAAACCTGTTGGAGAGGTGATTGTAAATCGGGAAGCTGCCTCAGACGGAACTCGTACACCTTTTCCTCTTCGAACCAAAAATTCTCCTTTTGTTTCCACATTTCCCGAGGGTAAGATAAATATTTAATGCTTTTACAGTCGCTGAAACTTTGAACTTTGTACCGATTTTCCTTTGTAAAGGCAACACTATCGTGTTTTCTACACCTGTAAAAACTTGTTCACTCAATTTTACTGTGCAAGTTTAAGAAAAATTGTGTATGAGGCAAGAAATATGAGACAATTTTAAAAATGTAAATTAAGCCAAAAAATAAAAATAAAAATCTTGTTGAGTCAAGAATGGATAAAAGCCAAAACTTGGTTGTGAATTTCAGAAATTATTTGGTCCAGGGAAACAGCGTTGAAATATCAAAATAATCCTGCACATAATGCCGAAAATTGGTAAAAGAAGGCCAACTCACGTTTGTGAATATTGTAAGAAGAAATATTCCTATCCTGGCGATCTTGAAATCCATCGGAGAGTCCACACGGGCGAACGGCCTTTCAGTTGTAACCTCTGTGAATATTCAGCGGCTACAACGGGTGCGCTGACAGCTCACACTCGTCGCCATCTTCAGGAAAAATTGTTCAAATGCCCAGAATTCGGATCCGGCTGCGGTTACTCTGCTTGTGAAACGAGTAGCGTCACACTCCACCACAAAACGGTTCACCTCGGCGAGAAAAGGTTCGAGTGCCCGATTTCCAGTTGTGGTCACAAAAGTGCACAAAAAGTAAATTTGGAGAAACACATGACAACTCATCAAGAAAATCCAGATCGGCCATTCAAATGCGAGTTTTGTCCTTACAAATCCAAGCGGAAGGCTCATCTCCAAGATCACGTGACCAGCATTCACACGCAAAAGAGAAGTTTCAAGTGTCCGCAAGAGGGATGCACTTATGCTGCCCAGACAAGTAGTATACTTTGAAGATCCATATTCAGTCGCACCGAGAAAAGACTTTGGATTGTCCGCATCCGGATTGTGAGTACAGAACCAATCAGAATTGCCTTCTAAAAACGCACTTGATCCGACACAGACCAGATTCAGAAAAGAAACACAAGTGCAGAATCTGCGACTACTCCGCTCACGAATCGGGTCATTTGATACGGCACATGCGGACTCACACCAAGGAAACGCCGTTCAAATGCAAAATACCCGGATGTCTCTACCAAGCCAAAGATTCGAGTACAATTCGAATACACGTGAGAACCGTTCATGAGAAAATTCGACCTTATAAATGCCCTTTTTGTCCTTATGCCGCAAGTCGGCGGAGCCATTTGAAACCGCACCAAAAAAGTAGACATCCAGATCAAAATCAGGATGAGTGAGACAAAATTTGCAACCTGCACAATTCATCACCAAGGCAACGTGTGTGTACTTTTGATGAATCTCCTTTGTCTTCTTTTTGTACGCTAAGTAGCATGTTGTCTTTGGTAGATATGTGAAGATATGAAGATACATATGCAAGATCTATGAACAGATGGACTGCAAAATAAGGTAGAATATTTATGAACGGCGTCCAACTATACAAATTTTAATTCTAATTTTTCCAACTAGAAATGGTTTTTAGAGTGATAAGATTGGATTTTGAATTGTTCTGGCGTAAGCTTATGATCATAATTCTGCGGACACAAAAGTTTGCTTCAAACCAAATTAATTATGATATTATTATATTATTTTAAAAGCGAAAAGCAAAAAAATCCAATAAAATCTGAAATATTTTGACATGAAATATTTTCAATCATCTTGTTCACAAGACTTTATTATTTATTACAAAAATATCTTGACACAACAAAATTATTAATTTTGGGTTTCTTAATCCCAAAAACCAACAAAAATTTATACATTATGAACCATTTAAGATTAAATCATCTTCAAAGTACATTAAAAAGTTAAAGATTGATCTCACTGTAAAACACACTGTAAAGCTGTATTTTTCAACGAATTTTTCAGCACATAATTTAAAATTTAAAACATAGATTTTTGAGCAGTTGATGAAAAAAGGACGAAAACAAGGATTGCGCATGATTTTGAGTGTAGTTGAGATTTCTGTACAAATTTGTATTCGCTATTTTAGATTTTAGGTTTTAGTCATAGGATCTTCGATCGTCGACGTCATCCACCGAAATCCCTTGCGATTGAATTCCGGAAGCATTCTCTGTATTTAAATTCAGAATTCATAACAATTTGAAATTTTTATACAGTGGATTTTGATCCACTTAAAATATAAAGCTGGTTGTTAAATTACCCGGATTTCCCGTGTGTTCGCTTCCTGGTTGTTTTTCTCCTTCTCCTTGCGTTTGAGATTCTCCGTCATCCACGTTTTGTAAGCAGACGGCGTCTTCACCCGTAAATTCACCCACGATTACAAGCGGAGCGTCCTCATCCTCATATTCAATGTTCTGCTATTTTTCAAACAAATTCAATCTCAATTTCATCGTACTTAGTATTTTACACAATGGCTTTTATTTCTAATTTAAAATTTGAGAGACGGAAATTGTTTGTCTACCTTTAGTTTTTCATATTTAATTTCGACGAGTTGTAAATCCTGGAATTCTTGATGGAGCGTGAAGGCGACTTCGTCGTCGTTTGCCATTGAAAGTTGCTCTCCGTTTTGATAGGGGACGCTTCCGGTGTCTCCGCCCTTTTAAATTTATTTATATAGGAATTTCAATTCAATTCAAGGGAATTTTTATTCATGTGGAATATTTTTAAATGAAGGAAAAGAGAAAAGTACCTCGAGTTGATAGTTGACGTAATACCAGGTGTTGGGCTCCAGATTCTTGGGAGTTCTGAGCCAGACGTGGAAAACCGTTTTTCCTTTCGCGAGGACGGTGGTGGAAAGAGAGCCGAGCATCGACCACTGCTCGCTGTACAAAGTCACTTTGGCCTTGTAACTCGCCTCATTCTCCATTGGCCCCGCGAAACCAAAACTGTAGATCCGAATTCCTTTGCACGAAGTGTCGCACCTCAGCCTAAACAAAAATACATTTATTTGTGCAATTCCAACGCCGTTTGAAAAAATTAAAATGATTCAGGAGTATTTAACGATTCAGTTCACTTCTCCGCTAGCTTTTTCCAATGACTTTGCAATGAAACTAAATGTAGTGAATTGAATCAAAAAATTTTATTTATTTTATTTTTGTCACCTTGCGGATTTTTCGTTGGCGATGCAAATGACGGGATTTGTCTCGTAGTCAATTTGAAGATTTGTGTAGAATTGCATCGTTTGTGTGGGCTCTCTTTGTCGCTTGTTCGTTCTGAACCGCAGATAATCTAAATTCACCGTTTTTCTACAGAGAAAAATAATTGCATGTTTATTTCAAATTTTCAAGTCATTTAGAACTTCGGTATTTAAAATACAACTTGTGTTTTGTGTTTTGTGTTTACTTGTCCTCGGGCGAAAGAGACATGTAGGTTAGGAGGTCGAGGGCTTCTTGCTGATGCAAAATGTTTTTGGAGCGGACACATACGGAAAAGTTTCTGGGCGAAATCTGGAACGAAAAATTAAAATTACTTAAGTTTTGTCAGTCATTACTCGATATCAATAGTCAATAAAATGAAAATTCCAACTTACGAGCGGAAATCTTATGAGGAAAAGCGTCTCGCCCATTACTTTCCTGTAGTCAAATCACAATTAAAATTAGTCTCGAGAAAACAAATGACTTTTATATTATAAAAAAAATACAATTGATTTGACCTCATATTTGTTCCAATACATTCCAGTCCCTGAGCAACACATTGGAATTTTGCCCATCTGCACACAAAAACAAAAGCCAAACAAAAAATATCCATTGGAATGCTCATGTAAAAAGACTGCAATAATTATAATTTCAATCTCAAAACTCAAATAAAAATATTCTCCGTTTTCAACTTTCAAATTCTCCTATTTATTTGTTTATTTACGTGAAAACGGATTTGAAAACTCCGAGTTCGGTCATGTGAAGTCGGTTGTGGCGTAAAACGCGGAGGAGAGTTTTTTTGGTCATGTGAAGAAATTCATCCCGCTCGACGAGCTGATTAAAATGCTCCACGATGAAATTGAGAGTTTCGTGCTCCACCGGATTATTCGCGTGGCCTTCGATATTCTCATAGATGAAGATGCAATTTTCAATAGACTTGTTCCGTCTCAAATAATCCTGGCAGATTTCATCCATTTCCGCAACCACGTACTTTCGACAGATCGCCATGATGTCAAAAATGTCATTCAGGGACAAATTGTAGGTCGCCAGGATATCCGGGGTCATCTCGTGAGTCAGTAAAATCTGTACAAAAATTTCGCATTCAGGAATAAAATATTTTTAAATCCACTAAACTCACTTTAGACTAAAATTGATTGTAGAAACTAGAAAAAAAGGGAAAAATATTAACGCACACTAAGAAAATTTTTGAATGCGGTTGCTTCGACGTTGGGCAGTCGGACAATTTCAGATCCGTCGTCAAGTCCTTGTTTTCTCTCCCATCGCTCCATAAATAATTGTCTGAAAATCGGGGATGCTGCCATGAGGCAAAATTTGAAGGTTCGGATCTCCTCTACACGATTTGGCGGTCCGACTTCCAAAAGCACATCGCCCAGCTGATTGTTCGACCGCATGTACAAAATTGTCTGTTTGGCGAAGCTGAATTCAGCCATCGGAAGTCCATCGCCAAAACTGTCACCTGATTTTTAAATGAAAAAAACCCATGAACTTTTTTGTCTGGTTGAAAAGTAAAAATAAATTCATAATATAAAATTGGATTTCTTTTTTATTTTGGTTGATTTTTTACCCATCATTTCACGAGTTATATATCGACCCTTTTGCACATTTGGATTTGGAGTGGACGCAGGATTTGCTTTTTGAATGGGTGTTGGATTTGTGGCTGGATTTGGATTTGGATTGGCTGTAGCTTCCTGCGCCGCAGCTCTTTTTTGAATCTTATCAAACGCTTTGAAATTCCGCAATATTTTCAACTCCATTTTCCCCATTTTGCTCAAATAGAGTTTTTCAAAATGCACAAAACACAAAGCACAAAACAATCACAAAATTCTCTTTAAAATTAGAGTCAGAGTCAGAGTCAGAACTTGAAGCTCAAAGCTCGCAGCTCAGAGCTCACAAATTGTAGACGAGAAAGGAAATCGTTGCAGCGATGACAACAACTGCGATCCACGGATTAAAATATTTCTTTTCACGGATTTTTCCCCATCGGAGGAATTTTGAGGATTTTAGATATTCAAACGGTTTTTTGTACACACTAAAACGTGGCAATTTGCCTTTAGATTTCTCCATTTATTCGTAGTTGAACACATTTGCTTTCAAAAAGGCACGACCGAAAATACATAAACAAAATTCACAGGATCACTTTCCGATTGTCAGAGTTTCACGGACGTGTAATTCACAGAGCGGAGAAAGTAAAAGTGAAAGTTGTTGATTACTGTTTGTAAATTGTAAATATTTCTGTTGACTCTCGCTCCTGTGAGATACGAAACACAAAATGCGACTGGCAGAAAGAAAGAAACCCGAAAGTGAGAGTTGGCCTTTGCGCTGTATTCTGTGTTGTATTGAGCTCCGACTATAAAAATGAATTGGAATGGATTATTCAGGTTGATTTGATAAGGTTTTTTTATGACTGGGTGAGTTCAAGGGGAAAATAAAATAGAGAAAAGAGGGACAAGGTGGTTGCAGTTTACAGTTTACTAGTGCATTTCACATGTACGCTTTGTATGAAAAGTCACTGGATTTTAAAATGAGTTTCTATTGATCATAAACCGGAGACGTAAAATGCACATAAATGCGGAATGGGTCAAGCTCACTCACAACAAATCATTAAAACTGGATTTAGCACCTAATTTTACACACATCACATTACGAGTCTCAGAAACAGAAACGGAACGAGTTTTATTTTTTATTCCATTTTAATCTGCAAATAAATCATGTTGCATGTTGCATCATAAAAATTAAAAATTAAGCTATCGATCGGCGTTCAAATGAAACAAGTTGAATTATATTTATTTATTTTTCGTTGCTATTTTCAGATTGGTAGTTTCAAACCTCAACAATACAGGAAAGTAGTTAAAAATGTCGCGAGTTTAGTTGTCACCATGGCAACGAGAAGCGTACAATTACAAACCATTTCGTTTGTTGTATTTTGTCCAGTTAAATTAAATTTAAATTTAAATTAATTATGAGTTATAAATCGATGACTCGATGCTGAATGAAGCGAGTGGAAAATGTAGAAAAAAATGCCGTCTTCTTCTTCTTCCGCTGGATCTTCGTCCACGACAAAAAATAAAGAAGTGCTTGAAGGTGCACAGCAAGTGGACAAAGAACTGGAGCACAAACTCCACGACGACAAAATTATAAAAGAGAATGAAAAACAGCTGGGCAAAGAACTCGAAGCCAAGGCAAAAGAATTTAAAAAGGGATACAAAAAAGTATGTGCGGTTGTGGTAGAAAAGGGGAAATTGCTGGTGGAAGAGGCGATAAAAGACATGGAAATTGCAAAACATGCTGTAAAAAAAGAATATGACAAAATTTCTATCGTCGTGAAGGAAAAAGGTGAGAAGCTGGCGGTTGAGCTGGAGAAAGATGCAAAGAAACTCAAGGAAAAGTCACACAACCTCGCTGAAATGGTGAAAGAGAAAGAGCACAAACTCGTGGAGAGTGCAGAGAGGAAAGCACTTGTAAATTACACATTTTTAACACTTTTTTTTTTGCTCTGCTCAGTTTTATTTTGGAATTTTATCTACATTTATGTTTATGATTTAACTACGAAATATGAATTATGATTTTTGAATTGTGCTTTGCGTAGGAAGTGACGCATGCTGCAAGTGTAAAACTTCATGACAAAATGCACAAGGAACAAGACGCTAAAAACAGTGGAGCCGAAAATGAGTGTACTTGTGAAAAAAATGAGAAAAAATAAACGGATATTTGATATTGAATATTGAATGACATTTTAATCCTCATGTTTTGTTTATTACTGAACTTTAAAAATGAATTTCATATAAAGAACTTTGTATGAAACTTTTTGAAAAATTTGAATTACTTTTTAAAATGTAAAATTGAAATATTTTTGACAAACTGAAATTATGAAAAATTTATGATTTTAAGTTTTGAATGATAATGAATGATAATGCTTATTATATAAGACAAATAAATCCAAAATAGCTGAGGAAACTGCCTCAAAGTTTTTGCAAAAGTTGAGGATCACAAACCGCTTTGTGACTGAGTAGTTTCCAGTCCTGAACTTGGCAATCTTTTCCACAGTAAATGACCCTTTTGCACTTCGCACACCGACTTTGTTCACTCTCTTTCATCTCCTTCCAGCAAAATCGACAGAGGTTTTCATCTCTTCCCTGAAACATGACACTTTTTGGATCATCCACTCGAATCGCATGGGACCTGTCTGCAGTCAACCGATGATACGGATTTGTGATGCTGAGTTGTGTGCCGAATTTGAATTTCTCTCTCCGCTCCTCCTCTCTGTCGAAATTATAGAAGTAGCACATGATCACGTCCCAGTTTTCATC
>JAQGBH010007586.1:0-10794 GCA_034698265.1 Sminthurinus aureus | reverse complement strand
TAAAATGTATTATTTTTCATACCATACGAAAAACAACATGCACGTAGCGGTAATTCGATCACAACCCAATTTTTGATTAAAATTAAATTCTTTAGTTATGACAAAAAATCATACTAGAAATTTCTCATCAATTATGTATTTGTACACACACAATTTGAACGTGTAACAACACACTATTGAAATTCCGTACAATAGATCACATATAATATCTTGTGACAATATACTATAATATAATAATAATAAATAATAATTATTTTATGACTTCTATTCTGATTTTGCAGAACCAGAGACGTCAGAATCCATTTTCGATGCACTATTGTGATTATTTGTTAATGACCCATCAGGAGTAAATAATGCTAAAGTCATTGTTTGAAACTGGTTGACGAGACTTGCGTTTTCTTTGACCATTTGCCAAACTTCTTCTTGTAGAATTGACAAGTCTTTTATTCCCTTTCTAAAGGATTTTACATGCTCACGTCGGGAAGCTCTGTTAGCTGTGTTTTTGCTACTACCATGATATTCAATGTCTAAACTTTGTTTGGGACTTTGGAATTCATCTCCACTCTGGTATTGACGGTCTTTGCTGTTGTTGCCTTTGTTCACATTATTGATTTGTTTCAAAGTACCTGATAGATGATCCAAATCACCTTGGTATGTTTCAACAACTTCATCAAGTCCAAAAACAAACTCATTAATGTTGTACTCAAAAACTTTCATATCTTTTGCGAGAATTTCCGTTTGTATAAATGCAGCTTGAGCTTGTTTGTACCTATAAAAAGAAGAGAATCAAATACATCCATTTTTAAGAATGAATAAAAAAATACATGAATAATGAATGAATATTAAGAATATTTAAACATTATACTATTAATAATTATTATTATATCTACAGGAATACTGCGCAAACTTCTAGTTAGTATACGTGTTTTTTTGTAAAGGGGATTTTATAGTAACTAGATGGAAGTAAAATAATAGTACATACGTCAAAAGGGATAATTTTCAAAGTGTAAAAAACAACTTACCAGTCTGAAAGAACTTCTGTGAGTCGTACAATAACTAACTGACATTCTTCATTGAGCAATTCTGAGAGACATTTTGATTTTTCTTGCATTTTGATTCTTTCTAGAATATGAAACTGTTCATCATTATATGTAAGACTTCTTGTAGCTCGATCACGAAGTAAATGTTGCCAAGAATCCTGAAGCTTTGATACATGAGTTGCAGCTTTTATTTGGGCACGAGAAATGTCCTTGACATCCTACATGTATATAAACGAAAATTTAAATTTAAATTAGTTAAAAACTAGATTGTAACAACAAAAATTCGTCACATATATACTCGTGTACATATGACGCAAACCAAAACATTAATACTTTTTACATATATGTAAGTACAAATACCTGTATTGAATCAATGAAAAAATGTGTTTTCTAGTTACTTTGTACAAATTTAGATATATATAAATAAAAAGATAAATGTTTACCGCTGTTGGTTCTTCCCATTCACTCATTAATGTTCCATTTTCTACAAAACGGCTATAAAGCTGTTTAATTGGTTGTTCTAATGTTAGTAGTCGGGCATTTAAATGGCGAAATTGTGATTGTTGTAATTCTGTAGATTGACCCAGAGCTTCCACACGATTTATTAGACTTTTGTCTGTATTAGGGATGGCCATTAGAAAAGAATGACACACTTTTTGGAAATGATTCATCGTATTTAATTGTTGACTTATGGAATGTACTTGACTTTGTATTTGATTACTGTCCTTTGATATTGCTGTTAATTCTGCAACAATCACATTTGCAATAGTTTTCACAGCTAGTGAAATTAAATCTACACTTAAACAAATTTTCTCTATACGTCTTTTATAAGAATAACCCACTCCACAAGCCAATTTTGCAAGACTTGCATCATTTTCAACATTCACTAAATTTGGAAATGAAGGGAATTTTGGTAAGTCTTTAATGTCCCATTCTAAGGACACATTATTATTCTCACGATGACATAATATCACAGGAGTTTGCTCTGTTGTATTTGGCAAAATGGAACTTGGCTTAATCCCTTTCTCCCATGGTGCAGTTAAATTACAACCCTTGGTTAATAAAATTTGATTCTCTATTGAAATATCAGTCTGTTCTTTAACAAGACACTGGAAGCTGTGAAATGTTTTATGTTCATCTGGATCTAGATAAATTCGTAGTGATTGAATTTTGTTCACATAAAATACATTAATTTTTTTGCGATTAAAGATTTTTTCTACAGCTGTAAAAAATGCATCATAAGACCATCTTTTTCGTTGATCCGCCTCCTGCAATACATATATAAATAACATGAAACAATAAAAGTTGTATCAATTTTCAATTTTTATTAGCTAAACAAGTTTTTCATTCTAAATTCAAATAAAAAACCCTTAGATGCGTGTATGGTAAAGAAAGAATGAATGATGTATAAATATTGTGCATTTTTTTTACCATTAGTCCTGCTAGTAATGGAGTAACTAATAATCTGAGCCCCACAGAAAGTTGACATGATGGAGGTAATTCCCTTTGCCAATCTACTGGTCCATTGTCAGAGCTTTGTAAAAAAAAAGTTGGAAAAACATAACCATAAGTATATTATATAAAAGCATGGTAGTTACATATGTTTGTTACGTATATATAACCAAGCTTGCATAGAGCATAGAACATGTTAAAGCAATCAAAAAATTTTCATCGATCGTATTATATTATTATTATTTATTATGTTGTTTTACCCTTGAAATCCTGAAATAACACCAGATTCTTTCTTTGTGGTAATAAAATGCATCATTTCTTTGTTTTTCCTTCCCCCATAAGGACGGAACGGAAGTTGACCTACAATGTTATGAAAGGTAAGTAAGTATACGTATTAAAATTTGAAATCAATCAATATGTTCCACATGCGTCATTTTTTGTATGTCATGGCTTTTTAAGTACCAGTTGCAACGTGGTACAAAGTAACGCCTATACTCCAGAGATCTACACTAGCGGAGAATGTCTTTCCGACTGGTTTCCGTAATACAGCTCGTTCATACATATCTGATGGACATAAAAAGAATACCAATTAACAAAACATGTACACATAATCACTAATTTCCATTTAAAAAATATTGAAATAAATATTGGACATGGATTTTGCTTATACCAGGATGTAAATACTCTTCAGTTCCATATAAAGACATAAACTCTTGATCTTCTTCAAGTTCTCTTGCTGCACCAAAGTCAGCTAATTTGAAAATTACTCTGCCATCTTCCGCAACGAATTTCATAATGTTTCCAGGTTTCAAATCCCTAGTAAATTTGTCAAACAAGAGAGAAGAATCTTAGAACAGAATTCTGTATTATGAGTTGTTTTGTTCAGAAGTTAAAATGTTGTCAACCATATTCGTTGAGAATATGACTATTTCTCAACAAACAATAGTCACATTCTCAATTTCTCTGTCTAAGTACATGATGAATAAATTGTTTATAAGTATAAAAGAATGTCTTTGAATAAATACCTATGTACTAAGTTTCCATCTCGCAAATGTTTCATTCCAGCTGACAAATGGCTAAAGTAAAATGTCAAAAAAAGAAAATTATATAATGATAGTTACACAAAGAAATAATATATCATGCAAAATAAAATCTAACATTATTTTCTGGACATGATTTCTCTGTGTTACACACTGTGTGTGCTGTGTACATGATTAACTTACCTAGTTACAAGTAAAAAGTCATCTTCTGGTAAGCCGTATGTATTCTCTGGGTGATCAAGAAGATTATACAAGGAACCTCCTGTGCAAAGCTCCATAACCTGTAAAGTTTTGATTGTAAACAAATACAGAATAGAAACATTTATAAGTAATTACATAATACATTCTCATGGTATACATATACATATATTATCATGTCACATTAGAATTCAGAATTTTGATAAAAAATTGATGAATTAATTACAATGACTTTGCCACGTCCATCTTGTTCTTCTTCGATCGCTAATAACTTGACAATGTTTTCATGTTTGACTTTTTTAAGTACTTCAAATTCTCTGACTTGAACTTCTTGTGGTCTCATATGTGACAATTGATTAAAGGTTTTGACAGCAACGGGTTCACCATCATGTTTACTAACACCTTGAAATACTGCTCCTGTAGCTCCTTTTCCCAAAACACTTGTAGTACACCTAAATTATGTAATTTTATAGAAAATCCATTCAATTAACACATAAACTAATAATATTTTTCATTTGTAGTCAATAGTATTGATTCAGTACACTTCAAATTAAGTAAACACAGATAGGATTATGGATTATGTATTATGCATATGTATGTTTATATTAGAAAAATAAAACTCAATGTATACACATACCAGACATAATTAGCTGATCCACGTAAATATGACATTTAGGAATAGACAATTTTGGAAATATTTCCAAAAAATCACATAAATACACGACTTGATTACTTTTAAAACTTGCCAAACAATTTGCACTTGTACAAAAAAACTGTAAAAAACTACAATAGTAATAGGCACTCATGAGTCACAATGATTATACTAAAAATCATGACATCATTTGAACTTGAATATTTTGTAAATTATATTGACTTGTTCACGTTTTGAAAAACAATTTTGCCTATTTACTATAATATTTTATATTGATCTGCACTCTGCACTCTTCACACAGAAAAAACTTCAGGCTTTGAAATTTCAATACCCAAGGGTAGAAGAAATGATTTCACACTGTATGTTTTCATGATGAGAACACATAACGGAATATTTTTTTTACAATGAATTTTTCTTCACTGCGGAAGTTTCATTATTACACTTAATAATGTCATTCTCTCTTTTGATTTTTACACTATTTTTACACATTGAGACAAAACAGACTTGAATGCCTATAAAAATTAAAAATACGGATAAAATATTCTTTTTTTAATTCTTCAATATATTATCCAAATTATTCTTAAAGGAAAGACAAAAGCTTACTCCATGTGTGTGTGGAAATAATAGAACGTACAGTTTACTCAGAAGTCTTCAAGCTTGAAGCTCAAAACCTCCTCTCATAGTTAGGGTACACTGAGATTGTTCCCCCAAAAGAACTTTTTTTGAGACTTCAAACTTCAAATGCAGTTCATATTATGATACATAGAATTTGTAATCTGTATAATAGTGTAAAGTGCGTACTCGTAACAGTATTATACCAATGTATAATAATATTATTATTGCATTATGCAGAAAGTAGGAGCCTTCGTTTTAGAAGGCAGTTTTGTCGACCGTGTATACATATACAAGTTATCATGCTATATACTATGCTAAAAAGTCTTATTCTTACAACTTCATTCATCATCTTGTATATATATGCTGCTGTGCACATTTGGATATTTTACATGATGATTATTTTCAAGTTTATGATACGTATAATAATTTTATGTCTTAAAATTTCGAAACATCAGAAAATTATCAGACAGTCAATGGCTGTAACTATACAGTGTATACACACTTTTGTAAAGTGAGAGTAGTTTTCTTATGCATGCATAACATAGAAATGGTTAAAAGTATAAACTTGAGTTAGTTTTGAGATGTATATGATGGATAATGGGTATATACGTTAAACACACACACATTTAATCATATTAGGTATAAATGTACTTTTATATCTATGTATACATATAATATATTTGAAAATTATAACGCTTCAATTATCACTGTACATCTTTTGAGACTCATTCCAATGATGGTATAATAAAAATAACTGCAATAAACATACAATCTATACATGAATCAAAAAGTAAAATTAGAGAAAACAAAGAAATGATGCATTTTATTACCACAAAGAACGAATCTGGTGTTATTTCTCTACTTCTTTTAATGAATGTGTGTGCGTGAGTTGAGAGGGTGCCTACCAATATCAAATACATCTTCACTATATATATAGTCGTAGGAAGGAAAATTATGCAGTCAATTAAATATACTACTATTTATGTGTAATTAAATTGACACTTTTTATCATAGCTACGTTTTTTTTCTTTTTTGAACATTAAATTGAACTTTTTTTATTTCTGTGTGTTACAACAAAAAACTGTTACAACAGAAGTGTATGTAAGATTGATGATGATGACATAACAATAATAATAAATATATATATTTAGTATCGCATATATGTTTTGTTATACTTATATATATACATACACATAAATGTAGCTTTTTCGCATAATGTAATCATAATCATTAATCATATATTAAGTTACGCTCAAAAAAAAAAGAAGAAGTTTAAAGTAGTGACAGCAGTCGTAGTTTTTAAATAGTAATATGTGTATCAATATGTAACCATCATATTTTTTTTATAAAAAATAGTTACAGGTTTGTGTACCTCTTTGAAAAGTATGTATTTCCAATCAGTTTTAGCATATAGTATTATATTATTATAGTATGTAATAGGCAATCATATATATAATATATTTTATACAGTAGTTTAGTAATTAATTTTTTGTATATATATATATTTCATATATACTAATTACAATGTTAGTTTACACTATGACGTTATATTATATGACTAATAAAAGGATATATAGATGTGTATAACATTTTATTTACTGTACCATAAAATGCTATTATACAACAATGTTATAGTTTTACATAATATTTCAGTACGCACAGTTTTTTCCGATGTTTTGGTACGTGTGCCAGTAAATAATACACCTGCTTTTTTTATTCCGAAAATTATTTAAATCTGACTTGCACTGTATACAGTAGTATAATATTATATTCGGCATTTTTTTTAAAAAAATGTAATAATTGCTTTTACTTAAAGTCTTTTAAATTAGTAGTAATAGTTGCAGCAGTAGTAATATATTATATGTATAGTATTATAGTATTTTAGCACAGCGTATTGTATATTTATGTATATAGTCGATGCCGTAAATTAAGTTTAATACAATATAAATACGTGAACAACAAGATCGAGGCTTTTACATGTAAATCTTCCCGATGAGCCAGATGCATGGAACATGTAGACGTATCGCGAAGATTTGTTTTGAGATGTCATATTTATGTTATTTTACATCATAATAACGTACCATATTTTGTGTGTAGTGTGTACATAGAAATATATATATATTTATAGAATGAGAGTATTAGTTCTAAGAATATAACAACATCATAGTATTTATAGTTTAGCAATGCTAGACAATTTTCTTTATTCCATTTTGATTTCCATCGATTTTTGTTTTCGTTCCAGAATAAACAATATTTCTATAGAACGGTATATTATAGAACTGTATAGTCTACAATAACAATAAATATAGTAAGTTTATTGTAATTATTTATATAATAATTACAGTGTAAACTAATAAAACATTTATATATGCGCATATAAGCGAATATAGACAGATTAGAAAGACTTTTCGATTAACAAAAATCGTTGGAACGAATAAGCAAGAACATTTTATACAATACATAATTTGGAAAACAGTGATAAACTATAAATGAGTTTGATTTGATTGTGTGCACATCAAACATATAGCATGTTTTTTCATCATAGTGTACAGTGCACATACTTCTGAACGATTATTACTACAATACATAATATGTTGCCCGAGCAGTACCTAAATAACTATACTATCGACTATAAAATAACTTTTACAGTATGAGCTTGCTAAGTGCTCTGGTACATAACAACTAGTAAAATGGCTTCTATTAAAACCCTTAAAAGCTGATTTGAGGGTCTTTTTATTTATATTTAAAAAACCCCATTCCATAGTACTATGTTGCCCTTGTGCAACATGAGCACTTTGCAAGCTCTGATGTAAGTGCATTTATTTTATAATCGACGGTATAAGCAACTCGTTTTTTGAATAACACCTTTTTAAAAACAGAAAATGATGCATATTTGATGGTAATAATATATTATAATATTTATAATATATATATTACGTCTGCTACGGCACTTTGAAATATTATTATAACATCAAAAAATTATTCATATTGTTGAATATAATGCATTTAACATATTTTTCTTTCACTACAACAAAAATATACCACAATCTCTGCGTACTACCACTACAAGTTATTGGCTTTTTTCTTCTTTTTTTCTGAATACTTTGGGAATATATTATTATAAACTATGTAGAGAAGCAAAAAAAAGCAAAAGAAAACGAGGGTAACTAATTCTAAGTTCTACAAACACAACAAACGAAATAGCGAATAAGTGTGTATATTCTATAACTATATATACATTAGCGAAACATATTTTATACTAACAAATAATACAATCACAAAGACTCATTTAATTTTCCCAAAAAAATCTAACTAACTAACTAACGATTTGAGGGGTTAGTATTTTGGTAACATGAAAACCAAAAACAAGAAAAAGAAAGAGAGAGAGAGAAAAAACCAACTGGCCCACAACAATATAGCAGCAGTACATATATATATGGTACATTATAGTGATGATTATAGCAACTGCTTACATAGATTAAAGTAAACCATCAAATTTTGTATCTTTATAATATACTGTGTTTGTATTATGTAATGTCTACTTTTACGTATATGTATATGCATATTATATTTTTATAGATATAAATTTACTAAATAGTTGTTTTCTTTGTGTATGCTGTATGTTGTACTTTCAGTGTGTCGTACGTCATTATGTAATTCTTCAAAGGATTTAGTTCATTACGATCAACTTTAATAAATTTATAATAATATAGATTTTGATTTTTCTGATTTTTTTTTCTTCTAAATTTAAATGTGAAGCATACAATACACTATAATAATAATAATTAATATTTCATTTTCTTTCTAAATATGTAGTTAGCGCCCGGCCTTTTGGCCTTGAGTTACATAATATTTCTAAAACTTTTAAATGGGTTTAATAATATGTTTCGGTAGTCACTAGTCACTTTTATTATATACCTACACGTATCTAAGATATATATAATATATTATTATATACTTAATGTATGCAAGACTGCAGACCACTGGTAGATAACACAAAAAAACTGGTACATGCATGCATGTTTATTTTCAGAGCCAACTATAATATAAATATTACTTTGTTTTCTTTTCTTCCTGTAATAACATAATTTCATAGCGTTCCTTGTGCAGATTATCTCACTTTCTCTTTCTTGTATTTTTTTTCGACCCAGTTGTATAATAATAATATATATCGAAACTAATAAAATCATCTAAACAACTACGGATCTTTTCTCAAAATCCTTTCTTCTAATTCTAATTACTTTTAATTTCTCCCCAACATCATAATAATAATAGCAATAATTGTTTTTTTTCTCTCAACTCAACTGGACATACATTAGATTACATTATTATATATATGTATATATATAATATATATTAGATATTAATAAATTGATTAGCACGGATTGTTTATTCACGCATTACTCGGTATTCGTCGGTACGGTCACGAGGTATTCATCGGCTCTTTCGTAATCATTTAATGCTTTTAATGTAAATTCCGATTGTGGCAGCTCCGATTTGCGCCTTTTTTGAGTTACAAAATTTCAAAAAGTTAGTTTTTTTATGCATAAATATTATAAAAATCACTATAAATAATATATTATATTAGTTATATTATGTCGTTTTAAGAATTAAAAAAAAAAGTAGTAGTAGTTTTATGCATGGGATATGAGATGACATAAATATAAAATTTGTTAGGTATATAGGTTATGCATGAAAGGGGGTGAGGGGTGAGGAAAATATATAACCATTTGTGTAGGACATAACGCGCTTGATTTTTCAGGTAATATCAGTTTTTACGTATAATATATTATAACTATTATTATGTTTGGAAAAAAATAACATGGTTTTGTGATATTTAATTTTCTTACCTTAATAAGGGCTTATCTTTATTTTTTGCCTTGTCTTGCACTTCAACCGGTACTTTTTCATATGCCATGATCTCATTCATGTCTGCTTCATTATTATTTACTGTCACTGGTGTAAGGCTACTTGACTCCTCTTCTAATGGCTTTGGTATAAGAGCATAACTTGGATTTTGCTGTGCAATTTCTTCAATTTTATGCCAAGCTGTCTCACGTTTTTGATTATTCATTAAGCTTTCTTTCCTTTGTAGTTTATAACTTTGTGTACATTCATCAAACCTCTTCTGGTCCATTTCCATCAAAAGTTTCAATGCATTGTAAATTAGTCCATGGATAGTTTTATTCCAATGTGTTTTTGAATTACGATACAACGAAGCAAACATAATTGGTAAAATTTCTCCAGCATTATCACTAATCAAGGACATGATGTACCTATAGGTAGGTTCACAAATAAACAAACATAAATAAATATGTATAAATAAATAAATGCAGATACAATATATACACGTACAACATACAATGTATTTAAAGATTAAAATATCGGCAATACAATGAGTATACACAAATCTATATATACATAAGACTTACTCGTTATTCCAATAGTATAGAGCACGTTCCGCAACTTGGAAGTGAGGAGACGAAACACAACGGGCGAGCTGAGTAAATAAAGGCTTCATTACTTTCCGAAATTCTGCAGGTTCAATGACATCCAAAATTTCCTCCAGTTCATTTAAAAACATTACCTATGCAAAATAAAAACGAAAACACAATGAAATGTATGTTTTTTAAAAAAAAATCAATGTTTTAACATTAAAAAAAAATGTCCAAAATTTTGCTACATATTGTGTTACATATTATACATATAATATACAATATATCGCCTGTGATCTTTTCAAAACGGACAAAGTTAATGTTAAAGACATAGGCTTTGTCCTTTTTGAAAAGATCACAGG
>JAQGBH010007585.1:0-10794 GCA_034698265.1 Sminthurinus aureus | reverse complement strand
ATTTTTTATGGATATTGCGGAATTAGCCGCTAATGTCATCTAGCACAAGTTGGCGTATTTTGTTAACTAATTTTTTTTAAATACTTCCAATTAAGCTAGAGACTTGAAATTTTCAGGATAGTTAGCCCTTGTACTAAAGTATATGAATATGCAATAAAGTGAATATCCCTATAAGGATATTTCTCTCGTTCACAGTCACATATGTTATGTTTTTTTTTACTTTCAAAAATGTAGAGAGAAAGAGAGAAAAGTGTCTCACATAAAACCTTACAAATTACACTGACAAGTTTTAAAAGGGAGCAAAACATCTGTACAGACGAAAATTATCACTTATCCAGATCCTACGTTAGCCGTGTAATATAAAATATAGTATCATTATACAATATAATTGTTATCCCGAATTTCAAAATCTATAAGTTTCAATGCGTCGCATCTCAACTTTAAACAACTAATAACAGCAAATTTTTGTGAAACTAAAGCAATTTTTTAATATAAATTTTTATCCTTTTTCAAATTACTGAAAAGGGATTTTATCGGTATAACCAATTTTTTTTCTTAATAAGTGCTCATTCTGATTTCTCGTTAAACACAGAAATTCCTTTTACTTAAATATTTCTTATCGAACAAACCCTATTCGTACGCCCTTGCACCTACTAAACAAACAGACAGACATGTCGTAGATTATCGAATATCGAGTGCCAAGTAACTTTTTATTTCTTTAGGGATTTACTTAATTTTCCTATAAACACCATCTATTACGATTATTATCAATTATCAATTATCATTATTGCAAAACCTTCACTGCACTTTTTATTTTTTTATTCTATCCGCATTATTATCAGTTAGAAAAATAATCAATAAGAGTGTAACAATTTTGGTCCAGTTTTCTGACATTCCGCTCTTCTTAAAAACGTTACAACTATTTTCTTTGTTGCACGAAAGAAAATATCAAATCATAAAGTAACATAAAAGAACGCATTAGTTTAATTATTTATATGCTCTACATTATATAAACATACCTTGAAAAGAAAGAAACTGGAAAGATTATTATAATATATATATTTAATATTAACAATCTAGTAATAATAATTTTATTATTACTATTATTATGATTATTACTATTTTATACTGTTGATAAGGACCCTAAACACACGCCTCTCTACACTGAATCACAGCATAACTTTTTTTCATAATACATATACATATGCATGTACATATGAATATGAATATTTTCTTACTAAAATGTGTTTTTTACATTTGCAGAAACGTGAATGACATATTATTATGTATTTCAATTCTCTTAATATTTTTAAGTTTTACACTACTACTGTACATTTAATCCTGTATTTAATTATGTATTATAGCGTTAAAGCATATTATCAAATTATTAACTAATAATAATAATTACTACAATAATTATTATTTATATTAGTATCATTTTAGACGGGAGATGGAGAAAGAGAGTTTGACGAGTCATGATCCAAAGAATTAAGATCTCCACTTTCGTGCTTTTTCAAGTGACGATCCAGGTTAGTCTGTTGTCCAAATGCCTGAATAATCATATATACAGAACAGAATTGGTTTTTGGTTTACAAATTTATTCTTATCATGGATAATTCAATGGATAACTGTGAAAGTATAAAAACAACAAAAAAAAGTTCATAATATATTATTATGTGAGTAAAACTTACGCGATCACAAAGTGGACAACGGAATGGTTTCTCCTTATGATGAATATTTCGGACGTGTCTTTGAAGATTTGATGAAATGGAAAAACTTCTCTCACAAAATCTACACTTGTAAGGTTGTTCGCCAGTATGGGTCCTTAAATGACGAGTTAAATTTGCACTACGAGGAAATACCTTGCCACAAAATTTACAGGAATATCTGTAACAAATGGTTAAAAAAACAAACATTGTATTATGCAGATAAAAAGAAATAGACAAAAAAACACGACCAGGTACATAATAGGTTTAAATAAATACAAATAAAACACTCACCGATTGCCAACTTTTCCTTGCCAAGATGCTGGGTTAGGAGTTACGGGATTATTGCTGAGATCATGTTGAGCCCTTGGATTTGTAGTCAAGTTGTTATGATGAAAGAATGGATTGAATGGCATGTTTGGATGATGGAATCCAGGTGGAAGAGGAGGAAACGGGCTATTTGGATTATGATGAGGAGGAAATCTGGAGAAAGGGTGGAGAGGTCGAGGTGCAATTACTTGAGAGAATGCTGATTGTTGTTGTTGTTGTTTGTCATCACCAACGGCTTCACTAGCCGCCGCAGCAGCAGCAGCTGCAAGAGTAACATTGATATGATTAATCATTTGTTGTTGTTGTGCTGAAGTAGCTCCAGGTGGGAGATGAAGAAAGTTATTTGGATTAAAACTTCCATTAGTTGCCAATTTCTTTCCACTACCATCTCGTACCATACTCAAATCAGTCCAACTTCTTTTCATAGCTTTACTCATCATTTTACTTTCTCGATCTCGAATTCTATCTTGTCCCTTTTCTTTCTCTATCTCCTTGTCCACAGAGTTTATCCTTGACTGTAATTTTGATAGGAGAAAATTTCGTTCCTTCCCTTTTAAATCATCATTTACCATTTTCCTGGATGATTTGACTTCCAAGTCTTTAATGATATCTCTATCATTCTCATTTTCATCCTCATCATCATTTTCATGTTCAAGTTCAATCTCTTGAGCATCACGATCTATTTCATCTCCATCAACATCTTCCTCATTTTCATTATCCATTTCTTGTTCATTATCTCGATCCTCTTCAGTATTATTTTTATTTCTATTATTACTACTCATACTTTTTTGTACACTGAGATCAAGTGGAGCATCTGCCTTACTACTATTATTAATATTAATATTATTATTATTATGACTACTACCATTTTTATTACTGTTGTTTCTCTTTGGTTTAGAATCATCGTCTTCCTCTTCATTATCATTATCGTCATTATACAATACTTCTTCATCACTAAATTCTAGTTGTTGTTGGTCATATACTTCTTCATCTTTTATTTCTTCCTCTTCCTCCTCCTTTTCATCACTACTTCCTTCATCATAACTTTTGGTAGTACTTCTTCGGGACCGTCTTCTTAATTGTAATTTTGACTTTTTATTCTTTCCTACTACAGACAAATCCAAGTCGGAATCCCGATTTCGATTACGACTATGATGAAGACTGTTATGACTATTCTTAATTTGGACATTACCAGTTGGTGAAGGAGTTGTAGAGGATGGAGAAATTTTGTTTAAACTATTTTCATTTCGTACATTATTATTATTATTACTGATGAGATGAGCTCCAGGTGCTCCAGCTCCAGCAGCAAACAGTTGAGGGCAGATTGACAAGCTAGTAAAGGGATTGTATAGAGGGAGCGAGGGAGGGAACATGAGTGGAAAACCACTCAACATCTTTTCTGGAGTTTGTCTTAATAGCTCACTATTATTATTCTCACCCTTAATATTATTATTATTATTATTATTGATAATATTATTGTTGTTGTTGTTATTGGTATGACTGATGATGGACCCTGAGATACTTGGTGAGGAATGAGCAGAATTACTTTTTGAAGATTGACCACCAGAATTATTATCATTATTTGGGGTAATTTGACCACCTCCGACTTGTCGATGATTGTGATAATGGGAAGGATTATCTCTTGAAGAAGGATGATGATGATATGGATAGCTGGCACTCAAACTCTTGACGTCCAAACGTAATGCTTCCATATCTAATTTTCGTAGATGATGATGATGATGCTCTTTGGATAATTTGAGAACTCGTTCTCTATCTCTATCCCTCTCAGATGGTGGTGACTGGAGAATTAAATTTCGGCCGAGATCTCGATCTCTTTCGTCAGACAAGAGGAGTTTAACCGGAGTTCCGTTTGACTGATACTGTACTTGAAATTGAGTTGGTGGTGCTTGTTGATGCTGATGTTGACTCAGAGGGTTGTGACCTAAAGATCCTCGGGTATTCTTGAGATTATTCAAACTATTGAGGTTAGTTGTTGCACTCGCAGCGTCACAGAATCGCTTGTGCTTGGCAAGGGCTGCACTTGATGCAAATGGAGCTGCACATTTGTCACATCGAGACTGAGCTCTACAATCTGCATGCATTCGTTTGTGTCGACATAAATTTGAGAACTGGGTGTAACTCTTGAGACAAACCTGGGAAAAATTGCAAAAGATCAAATAAAAAAATCTATTATTAGTTTCATTCATAAAAACAATTCATACATTATCATCTTCAACCATTGTCATAATCATATTGTTGATTGTTTATTGTGTACCCTTTACTCTACAATCTACAAGCCTTTACAGTTTACACACAGAACAAGAAAAACTGCTACCAACTTTCGTTTTAAAGTGATTGTCTGTTCTCTGTCTACGTGTAGGAATCAGTTTTACTGTCCTCTGTTCTTGATTTTTATTTTCAAGTGACATAAATATTATATTATATTATAATACTTTGCCTATATCATATTGTATATCTCTACAATTCACAAGTGTATACATCCGAAATGTATTCTCCATTCTGGTCTCACACTCATCGTCTCTTTACTAAAACTTAAATACTCTAGACTCTAGGCTCTAGACGGACGACAAAAAACGGGTTTAAAAAACTCTGTGAATGAATGACTATAAGAGATATGAGGAGGAAAAGAAGGGAAAAGTGTCTGGGATTTTCCGTTCCAGCAGCTCATAGAATAATAAAGTTTTTGTTTGTGGTATAGCTGATAAAATTGTAACAAGCGTGTCGTGGAGAAAAGCATGAAGAACGTCTCTTCTCAAACTTACATATATAGATTATACATGCATACACAGTACATGTTACATGATGTGTGTAGTATGTATGTATGCACGACCGTTTACTTTTTGGATACTCTTCACTTCACACACACATTGAGAGAGAGAGAGAGAGAGACATAAAGAAAGAACAACATGAAATTTAAACTTTGAAATGACTCCCTACTTGACTCACCCACTTGCAGGACAAGTAACCAGTAACCAGTTTCTAGTATCTAGTATCCAGCTGAAGAATAAATACTTGTGTATGACCTATACAAAACTAACATGACATGGATAATAGATACATAATGTATAAAGCCTGCTCCTTCTCGTTTCTCATTTCTCGTTTGCCTGTGAGGAGCCAGCCAGAGGAAAAGAAAGCGATGCCTGTTTTGTTGTCGAAAAAAAGGAGAAGATGATGATGAATAAGAAGAAATCTCACTCTCCTCTCTTCTTTTTAAGGTGTCAGTTTCAAGGGCCAATGCAGTGTGTGTGTGTGTACATTGTAAATGTAATGTAAGTCCTTCTGCACGTGCATGAAGATTTTTCTGTGTATATTGTACTTATAGGAAACAAAATCCTACGATTGACCTTTACACACATCCCAATTCTCATACATGTACCATGTACAGAGTACGCAGTCCCATCTTTTTCTTCTTCTTCTTCTTCTCATACATCACAGAGGAGAGAGAGGCAGCAGACAAGCATGAAAACAGTTCAGTTCAGTTTTTGGTATCGGTATCCGTTTGCTCTATTATCCCATCATCTTACTTGGACAAGGAACAAGGAGTGACAGAACAAGAGAGAGAAGAAACAAACTGTCTAAGAAAAAATGTATGTGGAGTTGAAAAAATGGAAAAGAAGACTTCAACATGCAGTTGGAATATGGAATATGGAAGAATGACCCAAAGAGAGGCGGACGCGATTCGCTTCAAAATTCAATCAAATACAAACGAGGAAAAGATATGAAATTTGAAGAATTTGAACAAGAAAAAGATGAAGAGCGTCCCTTAAAATTTATTCTTTTCATTAGTTTTCCACAATCTGTCCCAATTTAAAGAACTTTTTATATTTTATCCATAATCCACAGATTATCCTTTTAAGCTTTTAAGGATTTTTCATTATTTTCTGTCAGTGTATTTTATCTACGTAATTCAAATTTCAAATAGCCTCAATTTCAGTACAACTGAAATTCAATCATGTTATTATATCTCGAATTCAAAAAAAAACATTTACCTATATTTTTCGAAAGACGTTATACTTTATTCTTTGTACTGCAGTGTAGTATGTAAGTAGATTGTGGATTGTGCCATCATTCACATAAAACAATTCGTAAAATAGGGCAAAGAAATAGAATAAAAGGTGGCTGTTGTCTATTATAATAGTGAAAATTGCATTCCTTTGTAAATAGAATTCATCCATCGTTTTCCCTTCTCGTCTACAAAATACAAAACACCATGTCACATACTTGTGCTATGGACGATGGTCGATGGCTAACTTAAGTGCCAATGGAATACAATAATAATAGTATCGCGATTCTCTCACTGTTTTTCTATTGATCATTATTCACAAGAAATGACTATTTCACACATTCGTTTGACATTTTATGGAGCAAATTCGCATCCATGTATTGACAACGCTTATGTATGTATTATGGTCCCATTCTAATCGTCAGCATTTTATCCTGGTATGTAGTAATAAATGTAGAATGTAGGTATATGTACATTTTACATGTTTAGGAAGAGGATGAAAGAAGTACAAGCAAAAGGACGATGGGATCAAAATCACAATCACAATCGCATGACGATTGCCTCTTGGAACCTTTCTCTCTCTCTCTCACTCAATAGTCAATAACAATACAGAAGAGCTTGAGACTTGAGATTGAGATCCGTATTGATTGAGGATTCTGAGCAGAGAAAAGAAACAGAAAAGAAAGAGCAATGGCTTATGCCATTTCTTCGTAATTGATAGCAACAACGACAACTATTGGAACCAGGACAAAGCTTGAAGCCTCTTCCAGATTGAGAAATCTTCTCTCTTTGTTATCGTCACTCTTGGGAGTCTTCACTCACCCCCTCCATTTCGTACCAGCCAAAAATCTGCCTTTCTATTTTTTTCCACTTCAATCTTCAATCGCATGTTAAATGTTAAAGTAAAAGTTTCAATATCTGCACCAATACACTGAATACTGAATACATATCTACTATGTATTCATATTATATATTATTTTATGCTACATGCAAACAATCGTAAAGAAATCATTCCATCACCATCAATGATCAATGATAAATAAAACATGTTAATTGAAATCTCTTTCCTATTTCCATCCCATCCTCTCTCCTCTTCTCTCTTCACAGCATAAAACACTATAAAAAGAACTAATAATTTGTAACTAGTTGGATTCAGATCCTCCCGGAGAGGAGAGGACACTCAACACTCAATATAAATTCATGGAGAATGGATGAATGAAAAGGAAAACTTATAATTTTATTACATTGACAATCAATGACACTCGAGACTTGAGGCCGTATAAACTATAAAGCATCAAATGTGGAAGTTTGAGAGAATGAAGACTTTGTAAGTCTTGAACATTGTATTGAATAAAGAATCGAGAAAACACCAGGTAAGAGATGTGTAATATCATCATCATTCAGAATTCAGATTGAATCCTCTCACATCCAATTGGGTGCAAAAGTAAAGAAAGCCTTATAAAGTTTACTATAAAGATCCATCAGAACTGTACTAGGTACAATATAAAGTAGATAGTAGATAGTAGATGGTAGACATGAGACATAGAGATGTCACCTTATACAAACAATCTGAAATATAGCCATTAATCTAAACCATCTATCCATCCATTTCCCTCGAATGTCGAAAGTCGAAAGCAAATAGAAACTAGTCCATAGTCCATACAAACACATGTACAATATATACAACACACCATACCTTGTACCTATACCTTCCAGCAAACTACAAAGTCGGGATAATTGAAAGATCCAGAATCCAGAATGACAATAATATTGACAACAACGACAATCACAGTGACAACTTATTCCCTGATAATTGACAACAGAGGAGAAGAAGAAGAAGCAGAAGCCACGAGAACCTTAGTTAACAGAGTGTGTGACATTATTTTCTCTTCCATCTCAACCATCAACCATCCATTATACGGTACACGGACAAAAGCCCATGTTTTCCACTTATTACATTCTATATTCAAGACGCTTCTATTTCCACCTTCTCTATAAATACAGATATCATCCACGTGAAAAGGAAGCCAAGCCAAGCTGAGTCAAGCTAAGCCCGGCTACTCCACTCAATGAATTTCCATTCCCTTTCATTCACTGAGTATTTAGTATTGAGTCATTCATTCATAAGAAAAAGAACCGTTTGTATCTAGTATTCTAGTATCTACCTATATTCTATATGTACGGTCAATTCACCGTCATCATCCCCTGTGATTCTTAGATCAATGAAATGCACACAAGGTAAAAGTTATGTTCATACTCGTCCTTGTAATTATTATTTCTTCCTTCCTTCCTCTATATGTACAATGTACAACGGGGAAAACCACATAATCCTTAATAAAAAAACATACAACTCCTCCATCAAACTACAACTTACAACTTACTAACCGTAGGCTGTAGACTGTAGACACTAGAGAGGAATATTCATTCATTCAATATGCCAAATCGGCATTGTAAAATGTTTCTTAATTTGTAATTTGTAGTTACTTCTTGCACATGAGGAATGCATCACGCTTATTTTGTATCTGCATCTTTCATAGCCCAATAGTGTAACATTATAGAACACAAAAACTGAAGTATAAAGTATGGGCAAAGAGCAGAAGAGCGTCTCTGTTTTTCGTAGGTAAGCCTAATACCAAATACACAGTACATCCACGCAGCACACAACGGCAATAAACTCATAGCCACTGTCCACTGTCCTGTGCTAGTTAAACTTAACGAGTTTACCACACAATGCACAATGTAACCTCCACACACACGTAGAAGATAAGCCGTATAAATCCTTAGGAACACACCATGTTAAGCATCTGTATACTGAATTTATACATTTACCATGTATGTGTACAGTGTACATACTTGTAAGCTCTAAGCGACACAACTGGAGAGATATGATAGTTTGGTTTGGCATGGAACAGAATAGGATAGCCGTACCCATCCCCTTTCCTTTTTTCAAGTTTCCAGACCATACTGCAGTATACTGGAGAACATAGAGTTGTTTGAATTCTATGAAGGCATTTTATGGCTTTTGTCCACGACAACTTTTACCTTTCCTGGAAAAGGGAAGATTGAGTTAGCAAGAGAGAGAGAGAGAGACAGAGACAGACATGCAGGATGAAGAAGCAGAGAAGCAAAGAGAATAAGAGTTGGACTTGCCGAAACCGAAAGCGGCAGGAGGACATGCAATACCACACCATTCCATTCCAGATTCCAGTCTATTCTATGCTATTCCATTCCAGTCCACATTGTGCCATTCTATTCCATATTCCATGTTCTATGTTCTCTGCACATGTTGAGTGATGTGGCAGAGAGAAGAGTGTACGGTGTAGAGTGCACACATTCAATAAAGTGGTGGAGTCAGTGTCAATGGTTTCGTATTGGTATTGGTTTTGGTATTCGGATCCCATAGAATCACATCACATCATTTATCTCTCTTACACAAATACACCATGTCTGTCTCTTCTCCTCTGACTCTATTTTACTCCACTCCACTCGACTCGACTCGCCCACTCTCTCACTCTCTTCCTTCCTTTCTTTGGTTGGCGTGACAATGAGAACATTGATAAGATATATTATAAGATGGAAACAAGATGAAATAGAATACATATACAGATTATCCAAATCCAAAATACATTTCATCCTCCTTTTTTCTGCCTTTTCTTGGTCCTCTTGCTGCTTCCTCTTCTTCTTCTTCTCGTGCTCGCATGTACATTTACGATGTACAATGTACAATGCCAAAGCCAGTATAGTGTACAGTAAGCCATAGAAAAAAAACTTTTATATTTTCTCAAAGTGATTTTACTTTGCCCTATACGAGAACGCATAAGACTTGACTACTCTGACACGTCTAGTTTCTAGCTGTATACTAAATATATACTGTGTTTGGTGTATCACGTACTTTTGCTCCTATACTCATACTCGTATTCATGCTGATGTTGATGTTATAACTGACTCATTGATCTTCTCTAGATTCTAGATTCTAGATTCTCAATATGTGTTCCGTTTACATCTTATGTGTGTTTTGGAAGCAAAAGGAAGAAAATTTGACGACACGATGAGGACAAAAAAGAGAACGGACTACAGGAGCAACAAGAAGATGAAAGGAAAACTTGATGGACAAAAATGTCAAGTATAAGAGGAAGAAAACGAAGACGACGTGCAAACTGAGAGGAAATGGAGAATGGTGAAAAACTCTAGTGACATACACTATTCAGATGTGGTGAAAACTCTGTATGTAGTATCGAGTATGGAGGATAGGGTGGCCCAAAAAAATTAAAAACGGTGGAATCTTTCGGGCCAGTGGCTTAAAAGATTGCTATACCCAAGTGTAACTTTCCTGCAAAGTTTCAGGAAAATCGATGAATGTTTAGATGGTGCTCAACGAGGTCAAAGGTCAAGTCTGTTTTTAGACAAGGAAAATGTTATTTTGTGTTTCTCTAGACTGGATGAACCGATTTGCATGTGAGTTAGCAATCCTAAACCCCACTTGAATGTTCTTTAATGTCTGTTTTATAAGAAATCGTTTGGCGGGTATTTTGAAAAATGCCCGAGTAACAAACATTAAAACCCGGGTTTCGGATCAAAATTGGGATAAAAAGTTCAAACAAGAATGACTACTAAAAATATGGTTCATTGTGATTCTAGAATGCTGAAAGTTCCTACAATCCGTTGAAAAATAAGCGAACAGTGAATTTTTGAATCTTTGTTGTCATCAAATTTCATTGAAAATTGAGTGAAATC